>CAJFCX010000209.1:0-29220 GCA_904066255.1 Eimeria sp. OTU-X
TATATATACGCTGAACCCTTATTCTTGAACTATGCTACTCAATCGGCCGACTCTTGTGGTTATGGGTAGCCTCTTGCCTGTTGAGATGTCTCGCATGTTCGGCGTGGGCGAGGTCGATTCTCGTCATTTCATTAGGTCTTTTAGGTTTAGAATTTTGCGTTTGTCTACTCAGGGGCCGGCTTGTTCATCCACAGTGCCATGCCGGATAGACTGAGTGAGTTTTCTTGGGAACATATAGCCTGACTAACCTCGAGCACTACCTTTCTGGGACGCACACTTGCCACTGCAGCTTTGTATTTTAACACGGAAACCTCATAGATGTGGCAAACCCTAGCAGCCTACCTGTTGATCCATCTTTTCAGGGTCGCCTCTATTCAAAATGCACCGGGAGCTGGCCCGTATGGGAAGCACGAGCAGCGAGGACTCTGTCTCCGAGTCGGAGACTGACGACAGCAGTAGCAACAACAGCGGCAAGAGCAGCAGCAGTAGCAGTAATACTACAGTGGAGACTACGCACACTACTGGCTAGTATGCCCGTACGCTCGGGTCCTCCCGCAGCGAACTCTTTAGAGTAGATGGAGGGTTTCAATCACACTACCTTGTGTAGTGAGCGTTTCATTATTCATTAAAAAAGCGGCAACCTAGTAGGGGCGGTTAGATGTCCCGACCGATAGGCCTTGCGCTACTCTAGCTTCTTCTGAGCCACAGGGAACGTTAGGCCGAAAGATGGGAGGAAAGCGTTAGTGTGCTAGCAGTCGGTTAACCTCTATGGAGGTGTTCTGAGCTACCTGCTGAAGCCAGATTCCCACCGATGTTCCCCATAGTAGGTGAACATTCGGGTGTAGAACGTTCCCCTATATTCGAGATAGAAATGTGGACGCAGGGGGCCGTATTTTCGGGGTAGAATGTCAGGTGCGCTGCTCTATTCCATATGACTCATAAGGCGATGACAACTAATTCGTTGCATACCTTGATAGAGAAGAATCCATTATGAAGGACCACAGCTGTTGCCTCCAGCATCTGCGTTTCGGGGCCAGGAGGGACCCTCATCACTGCAATTCTGGAGTACGAGTGTGAGGTCGCCCCGGGCATAATTGTTAGGCTTTCAATATCTATACTACCTTGGTTATTTCGAATTATAAGTATAATGGTTCTCCACTGTTCACGAACATTTACATCAGCTGCAGCACAGGCACTGGCTGCAGCGGGAGACAGCAGCCGCGGCAGCACACACCCGCCCCCCAAACATGAAGGCGCACCGCTGCTTCGTGACCCCTCTGCCGGTTGGTAATTCAGTCTATTTATAGTTTGCGTTTTTAGTGTTTTGTAGATGAGCTCGATGGGGTATACCTACTCCCGGAACTCACTCGTTACTGCGGTCCTTGAACACGAGCACTGCTGTTGTTGTCTCGGGTTGCTGTATCTGTTTCTCTTCCCCTTTGTCTCCTAGTTGTCTCGTGAAGACATAGTAAACGGAAGGTGCTTCTGGCATTTGTGTGCTTACTGGTTAAGCTGTTTGCCTTTAGGCCCCAAGTTTGTGTTGCTCCGGGCATCCTCGGCCTGCGACTAGGGGCAGAGGCGAGGTTTCGAACTATTCCCCAGCCGTTCTCGGAAGGTTACAAGGCCTTATTTTGGCTCTAAACGCCTTTTCCACGTAATATTTACTACTTAATTCTACGTTCAGAGTCCGATGCGCCAACGCGCATTGTGCCTTTTATCGCCTACCGGCTGCGCGCCCCGCCCGTAGCCTCGTGCATGGCCGCTAGGCTTTGCTGCCTTCCTTCCCCTCTTGTTATCAAATTGCGCGTTTGTGATTATTCTTGGCTGCGTTAACTTTAATTCTGGCGGGCCAAAAGGACAAGACAACTGGAGCAATAGCAGCTGCTGCAGTAACTCGCGCTCGTTTAACTTCCGTGCTCGGACCACGGAAGACAGCCAAGGTGAACGGGCGCCTCAGGGGAGGATCAGCTCTCCTGCATCCACAGGCTTCATGTCCACAGTGGGAGTATGGTGACGCGCATAAAGACTTCTTTATGGGCCTAATAGGATTTATATGTTTATGTGTGTCTGTTTCTGCGCGTGGCCTTCATGCGAGGCAACTAGTTGCTCGCATAGCAACAGTTACATAAACGTATCTGCTCTGAATATCCCATACTTTAGTTGTTTCTATCACATACTCTATCGAAATATACATCAAACGTTGGAGACGAATATCAAAGGGAGATATTTGCATATCTTTCTATGAGGAAGTGTACTGGCGGTGCGACTAAATGCAAGATAATGGCCATGCAACAAACAGCAACAACAACCACAGCTGAAAGCATCCCCACCCTTGGCAGTAAGCCGTGGGACTTTCTTTATCCCCCGCACGTTTTGGGTGAGGCCCTGAAGCAGATTAAGGGGTGTCTGGAGGACAGCAAAACAGGGGCAGCAACAGGAACAATCCAGGAGAAGAAGCATCAACAGATGCTCTCCCCGCAGGAACAACAGCAAAGCCAACTACTGCTGCAAGCAGCACCTCCCCCGCAACCGACGTCATGCAGGCGAAATGATGAAGGCGAGCACAGCAGTGAAGGGGAGCGGCCGCTTGCGGAGCTCACTGCGCAGCAGCAGCAGACACAGCCGCAGCAGCAACTTATGCAGCTACACCAGGTGCAACGTCTCCAGATGCAACAGCTGCAGCAACTTACACCACCTGCCCCCGAGTTCCAGAGACCCCCAGCTCACCGAGTGGGTCTCGTAAGTCAGCTTCACCTCCTGTTGCTGATTTAGCTTCTTGTTGCTGCAGCTCTGCAACAAGAAGATTCCCCCAAAACGTAAGCCTAATGAGCTGAAAGCAAGGTGTCTGGATTCCCTACTATGTTTCTGTGTGTGCAGCCAAAAGCCAGTGTCCCTGGCTGGGGGTCCCCTACTACCTCTGCAGCTCCGCCTGGTGCGTCTCCTGCGGCGTCAGGGACAGCAGCAGCAGCAACAGTAGACAGTCCGTGCGCTTTGGCCTTTCTGTCTGGCTTACCGCGAGCCTATTCCCCTGCCTCTCAGGGGTCGACTGCGCCACCGCAGACCCCGCAGGGTGAACTGGGGTTTGATGCTGTTGTTGCCAGCTCAACCACAGCTCCGGCCGTCAAGGATGGTTCAGGGAAACAATCGTATTCACATCCCAATCAGCAGCAAACGCTGCCTTTTGTACCGCCACAGCATAACGATGCATTCCTCTCCTGTTTCGACTTGAGAGGATGGGGACAAAACCAAGGAACTCCAGCAAGCGCTCCGGCAGCAGCAGTTGCTGCTGCAGCAACCGCCCCAGAGCACCAAATCCAGGAGGTGCCTAATGCTGAGCGGCAGACCCCTTGCAACGTCAGCGGCAGCTGCAACGAAGGCTCCAGTGGCGCAGCATGCGCACCTGAAGAGACTTCTGCACCACCCAATTGTTCCTCAGCTGCAGCCATAGTGGGAAGTGCAGATCCAGCTGCACCAACACAAGAGTGGCAACCCTCCTGGGCAGACGATTCCCTAAGCCATTCGATGTGTCTTAGCAACAGTTTGTCCAGCAGTCTGGTCGAGCCAGCTTGTCTGAGCGACTCCTTTTCAACCGTTGCTTCTGCTGCTGCTACCGGTAGAAGCAGCCAGGGAACGGGGGGAAAGAGCCGTGATGGGACCTGCAGCCCCTCACAAATGCTGCAAGTAGCGGCATCGACAACTGGACTAGGTCCGCTCTGTGGAAAAGGTGCTGAAGCGCCTGCTTCCGAAGGAGAGGACACGCATATTGATTTGCAGGAAGCTGCAGTAGCAAGCAAGGCAGCTACACCGATAGCATCTGTCCCAAGGCTCGCTCTCTGGCCACCTGCCGAGGAGCAACACGAGCAGCGCCTCCAGCAGCATTTCAGGGGGCAGCAGCAACTGGATTGTCTCACTGAGAGACAGCTCACCGCCGCCACATTACCGCAGGAGCGGCAGGAACTGCAGCAGCAGCAACAACAGGATAGAATTTCATTTTACATGGAGCTTGCATCCAGACAAAAACACTTGAAGCAGCATTTGATCCCTGCAAGCCAACTCCAGTCGCATCTATTGCACCCGTCCGGTGAGCGAGACCAAGAACTGCAGCAGCAGCAACTGGATAATCTGCTGTTGTTTGGGCAACATGTGCAGCGCGAACACAGCAGTGGCTGCCTCCAACAAGGAGCAGTCGCCGTTAACCAGCAGCAGCCTCATCATCAGGGGTGTCTATGCAAGCGAGAGGAGACTAGTAAGCACGTCTCAGCTGCGACGGCGGTGAAGAGGGTCTCAGCACTGCCGCCCCGTGTTCCGCCGTGCTTACCTATGTTGACACCAGGCTTGGACCGTTCTTGTGACCGCTCTCACCCTACGTCTTTGCTGATTACGTTGCCTCTGAATCTTCCCTTTGGCCGCATTCTGAAGTTTGGCTCTGGGGAGCCTGGCAGCGCTGCCAACTCCGCTGCCTTCGCAAACAGCAGCAGCCAAAGTCTAGGAGTCAAAAAGAGCTACTACATCTTCTCGCCTACGCTGCATCCGGCAGCTCATACGCTATTCTCCCACGCTGGAGGGATATGCGACACTTTCGCGGCTTCTTTGCAGATGGAATTGGCGATCATTTACGTGCCGTGTCTTCTTGTCCCGCTGGTTGCTGCAGCGTTCAATACACTCGGCCAGCAGCTTCTGCCACAATTGCATGAGCCCCTCAAACTCCGCTGCTGGGGGCTGCAAGAGCGAAACGCACCCGGCAGGTTTGGCGGAAAGGTTCTCACCGTCAGTTGCTCAGTGGAAGGTGTAAGCGCAAAATAGCCACTTTCACGTCTTGATTTTTGTGTTGCACAGTTCTGAGCATATTGGACCAATTATTCCTAGCAGCAGGCGAATAAGGATTCTACGTCGTTTCCTTCTACCGAGCCGCTGTGACGGGAGGAGTACACGGACCCACTTGTTCCTGACGCGCGTTAGGCTGGACTACCGTTTGAACGAGTGCACACCTGGCTTTCTACGATCAGTTGTTTGTGGGCGTCTTTTGTAGTACAGAGCTGTTGCTCGTGGCACATCAAGCGTGCACTAGAACCCTATCTACTAGTCGTATACGTCTGTTTCCTTTTAGGCGTTCTGTGGGTTTGCGTTGCTGTCTACGGTCGTATATGTGTCCTGTGACTTCCTGGAGGCCTCTATTCGTTTAGCTGTGTGATTTGGCTTGACTCCTTGTTTACAACCTACCGAGTGGAGTGGCTCCATGTATTGAAGATCGAAAGTTTGGTAGATTTAGCCGTTCCATGCAATCCGGCTTGACCTCGCACCCAACTTTTGTGCATTCCCCTATCACTTTTACCCTCGCAGTAGTTGTTTTCTGCAGTTTTGTGACTGCTGGCCCACATTCCGCTTCGCGAGATTCCTGCCTTATGTTTTGCCATATTGTTTGAAGGACGAAGAGCGCTCAAAGTTTGAGAAACTCCAGACCTTTTTGCGCCATCTGGAAAACTACGTGGAGGGGCTTTTGAGGAGTTACGGACAGCAACAACAGCAGCAAGTTGACGGCAAACGATTGAGGGTGGGAGAGGGCACGGGATCTGCAAGTGTAACCACAACAGCCACACACCAGGGTAGACAATCGTGCTGCCGAAGACACAAGGGCACTGGACAACAAACAGCTATCGGTTAGTATTACTTCAACCATGGAACCCCTTTGCCAGCAGCCAAGGGAGGCGCAATGCATCTACCATAGTGAGCCAAGTAACCGTGGCCAACCATGTGTTAATCTTTCCAAATTGTTGTGCCCGTTTTGTATTATTTCAACTTCCTTTTTGCAGGGAAGAAGAACAACATTTGGCGATATTCAATAGTGAGCACCTCCCGCAGTTCCGAGCAGACAGAGGTAAGCAACAATGGTGGCGGAAGCAGCAGCGGATGCCTGGATCTGACAATTCGAGCATTTGAGACCAGGCCTCTGGACAGACCAGTGAGGGACTTCTCCGGATATGCCGTTAAAGGAATTTGCACAAGTGAGATCAGGCTTGTTACGACCAAGGCAATCCAAGGCATGACGTGCGAGGTAACCTAAACCAAACTCTAAGGGCCGACTGACCTGTACATGTAGGGGCACCATATCGGTATTTATAATCTAGTGTGCATACGAACTGTGCGTATGCAAAGGTTCTTCAGAGGCCAGTTAATGGTAATGTGCATGCGGGTAGTAAAAGAGGCTTGGTCGCCGTATAGACTTGCTAATCTCCAGTTCGTCAAGCATTCATAGTTTGGATGATAGTTTTTAATGTGGAGCTTGTATGCCACAGATAGACCCTCGCTTCCGTCATTATAGCATTGGGACTCGTCCAATTCTGAAAGCGCCTTCCGGTGCTCTCTGCCGCCATTGTATTGCTCCGCAGCTCCTGCCGGAAGTGTGGGAGGCACACTTACGCAGCGGGATTCCTGCAGCCAGGGACCAGCAAAAGAAGCTCACGGAGACGTGCGTCATTGCTCACATCGAAAACAGATCCCTTGCAAAGAAGGCCGCCTTGCTCGAGTCCCTTGGCCGTCTGGGAGTCCCCCTGTGGGTTAATGGGAAGCCACTCACACATCCAGCTGTCATCCACCCAGCTGTCATTGCTGCTGATGGGGAAGCAGCTGGTGCTTCTGCACCAAGGGACATGGAAGGTGCTGAAGGCAAACAAGAAGAGCTATTGAAAACTCACGCTAAACACCAGCAAGATCAAGTGTTGCAGCAGCTCAATCTGTTAAGTGTAAACACTGTTGAAGAGCGGCAGGGTCAGGAACAACAGCAATTCAAGCTTTGTGGAACTGTGACCGAAAATCAGCAGAAACAGCAGCAGAAGCACCAGCAACAACAGACCCCCAAAACAGCTCGCGGAAGCCGGCAACAACAACGAAGAAGTCAGGTGGCTCGTATGACGCAGCAGCAACAGGCACAGCAGCACCAGGCCCTGTGCGGTGAGCTGGCTTCAACATCTGTATGCGATGGACAGACCGGCGAGCGTTTGATGGAAACCGGCGCAGTAGCAACAAATGTCTCATCAACACCTCACACAGAAGGGACATCTGCAGGCACTGCTCTTCCAACTGAAGGGCGGCGGGCTTCTACTCAACAAAGACACCACCCAAAGCAGAGATTGCAGATGCAGCAGCAGGAACAGTTGCGCCTTGTATCCAACCCCGCACCAGCGGAGGAGCAGATTTTCCACCTACAACAACAGCAACAGCAGCAAGAGACAAGCGGCCCTGGGAATGATTTCTTTCGCCTGGCTGAAGGGGTATGGATGGACATGCGCCCGATGCAGCAGCAAGCGCAGCCACATCAGCATCAGCTGCAGCAACTACATCAACTACAACGGCTGGAACAGCTGCACGACGTGCAACAGATGCACCAGCATGAGTTGCAACAGCAGAAACAACGCCCAGGGTGTCTAGAGCTAGCTCCTCCTCCTTCAGTGGGAGGGCCTTGCGGCAAGTTTCCAGCTGCTGGCAGCTGGCAGCCAACTCAGCAGCAGCAGCTAAACATCTTTACTGAAAGTACGTCTCCTCCTGTTGGCCTTGTATCTGGCGAACTGCAGCAGCAACAACAGCACATCCAGGAACTGCAGCCACAGCAACAGCAAACGAGGCAGCAATTGCAGGATCTTGTGTATGGCGACGCCGAATGCCCCTTAGCTACAGTTACCCCTATGTCCGAGATTAATGGGAGGCTTTCGCTACAAGAGCAGCATCTGCAGCAGCTTTGGACGCCTAGCAGCTTTACCGAAGCACCCGTGCACCATCAGGTAGTCTGCTGCATACGAGCTTGTCTTCTAGGTTCATTGCTGTTTAAATCATGGATACATCAACACCCCTTTCTGGTGTGCATTCTACCCTGTTCGTCATTTGACGATAAACCCACCTGAGGAGCAAATCCATCCAAGCATTGCATTTTTGCTTTCCTTTGCAGGGAGATGAAAACTCGTTCTGGGGGCCTGGAGTGGTCTCGAATGCCTCCCAGCAGCAGCGGCAGTCGCATCAACAAAATGCTATCCCGCTGCACCAGCATCTTCAACGTCAGCAGCTCCAGGTTCAACAAGACAGATATCAGCAGAGTTCACAGAAGACTGTGGGACAACAACCAGGGGCCAGATTACGGGTAGCAGGTGCAACCTGTGTGGGCGTAGGCCTTCAACAGTCGCGCGGTTGGGAACAGCAACAACAGCGCATGCTCGTGATGCCTGGTTCTGAGCAGCAAATGCAACAGCAGGCCATGTTGCAGCGGCAGCAGCAACACCAA
This sequence comes from Eimeria sp. OTU-X, assembly GCA_904066255.1. Taxonomy (NCBI): domain Eukaryota; phylum Apicomplexa; class Conoidasida; order Eucoccidiorida; family Eimeriidae; genus Eimeria; species Eimeria sp. OTU-X. The sequence goes on from CAJFCX010000209.1 coordinate 8,270, forward strand.
CAGCAGCAGAACCAGCCTGCGCTCGCCTTCCCACCTGTGTCACATGGGGACCTAGTCGCGGAAGAGCAACAGCAGCAGCAACAGCAGGGCGTAATGCAAGTGCAGAGAATGCAGTGGCTCGCCATTCCGAATTAAGGGCTCCCTCCCGATTGCAGCGGCAGCAGCACTTGCACGAGAATCACTTGAGCGGCGGCAATACAGGCAAGAGAAAAGGCAATAATTTCCATTTCCATACCTTCTCTGTACCGGCAGCCGACTCGTCAGTCACAGCGGTACAGCTGTAGGGTCTCAAAAGGAGGCCCATTGGGATGCTTGGGATGATGCAGTTTAAGTACCGGGTTGAGTGGGAGGTGTCAGAGTGGCTCGGCGGCGCTCGAGCTGTGAGGAAGCCCTCACGAATTCGCTGCTATGTGTCCGGTGTATTTACCAGGGATTTTGAGGGGGAAAACAATCTGAAGACGCAGCATCAACTGGTGCGATACCATCAGGACTACCTGACAGGTAATGCATCGGGATTGGGATTGACCATTCCCAACCAAATTTCTGCCGCCTACCTGCCTTTTTGCAAGGCTGCCTGCACAGCCTTTGGCTAGCTTTTAGGCTAGCTGGGATCGCAAGATCTCATATTAGCCATTTGGAACTTTCATGGTTCACTTCGCAAACAACCAGGAGATGCATGCCACTCAGCAGGCGTGAGACTTCGCCTGTTCGCGCCCCTCGGTGCCACATGGAGGCTGCATTGCTCCACAGAATCAGTAATCCAGTTGATGCAACAGCAGTTCTTCAATAGCAGCAGGGCTGCTATATTTAAAGGAGACAACAGCATGTCGCTTCAGCAGCAGCGCACCTGCGTCACCAGCCGGTTGCTCCATGAGGACCATGGGGAAAGGGCCAGTTTTTTGCTAGTTTTTGACGGACGTTCGCCACTCCAAGGAGTTCGTTCTTGAAAACCAAAGCAGCTTTCTACAACCTCTGCTGCTCTAAAGCCAAGCTGAGGGGGTTGAGACAGCAATTATCAGAAACCTGCAGTCTATTGCATGCAGTAGCCCCTTTTTCCGCCAGGGGCATCTCAGTGGCGACAACATCACTTACACCAGCATCCGATTGGCTATTTCAAGGGACACTGCGGTGTGTTGAGGAACTCTCCACAGCTAACGGCAAGCGGTCGTCACCTATGCTGCACCAGAAGGGGAGGCAGTGCAACAGTACAGCCTCGATCGACATTATCTTGGACCTCAATGCAGCACACCTGAGGGATGAGAACCGTACACACACACGCAGCAGAGATCCTCAAATTGCACCCGGAATATTGTGTAAAGATTGATGAGGACACGATGAGGTACTCAGATGACCGATGTTTGTGGTTGAGTGGGAGATGCCAGAAGAGGTACAGAACAGAGAGGTACGGCGGCGCTCGAGCTGTGAGGAAGCCCTCACGAATTCGCTGCTATGTGTCCGGTGTGTTTACCAGGGATTTTGAGGGGGGAAACAATCTGAAGACGCAGCATCAACTGGTGCAATACCATCAGGACTACCTGACAGGTAATGCATCGGGATTGGGATTGACCATTCCCAACCAAATTTCTGCCGCCTACCTGCCTTTTTGCAAGGCTGCCTGCACAGCCTTTGGCTAGCTTTTAGGCTAGCTGGGATCGCAAGATCTCATATTAGCCATTTGGAACTTTCATGGTTCACTTCGCAAACAACCAGGAGATGCATGCCACTCAGCAGGCGTGAGACTTCGCCTGTTCGCGCCCCTCGGTGCCACATGGAGGCTGCATTGCTCCACAGAATCAGTAATCCAGTTGATGCAACAGCAGTTCTTCAATAGCAGCAGGGCTGCTATATTTAAAGGAGACAACAGCATGTCGCTTCAGCAGCAGCGCACCTGCGTCACCAGCCGGTTGCTCCATGAGGACCATGGGGAAAGGGCCAGTTTTTTGCTAGTTTTTGACGGACGTTCGCCACTCCAAGGAGTTCGTTCTTGAAAACCAAAGCAGCTTTCTACAACCTCTGCTGCTCTAAAGCCAAGCTGAGGGGGTTGAGACAGCAATTATCAGAAACCTGCAGTCTATTGCATGCAGTAGCCCCTTTTTCCGCCAGGGGCATCTCAGTGGCGACAACATCACTTACACCAGCATCCGATTGGCTATTTCAAGGGACACTGCGGTGTGTTGAGGAACTCTCCACAGCTAACGGCAAGCGGTCGTCACCTATGCTGCACCAGAAGGGGAGGCAGTGCAACAGTACAGCCTCGATCGACATTATCTTGGACCTCAATGCAGCACACCTGAGGGATGAGATCCGTACACACACGCAGCAGAGATCCTCAAATTGCACCCGGAATATTGTGTAAAGATTGGTGAGGACACGATGAGGTGCTGCGATGATTGGTGTTTCTCGAGTTTGAGGGACCTTTGGAGATACGAAAGGAAGCCATACGCGAGTTGGTGGAAAATGAGAGCCACCGTCTCGAATGTTCGCCTGGTGAGAAGTAGTGCACAAATGGTGAGTGTGTACAAGGAGTGCACAATAAATAAGAAGTGATCCGCTCCGCATGGCACAAGCTGGAGTTGCTTGGGCATGTGGTCAGCTGCCCCGCATCACTTAAGGCTTGGGGCAATCAGTGCCTGTCTTTTTCTTTTTGACCATTCTGTAGGGTTCCCTGAACCTCTGAGGATATCCCTCGAGCAGACAGCAACTGCAGCTCCCACGACGGAGGTCATTCAGACCCCCTGCACTACTTTGTTAAGTTCTTTTGTGCCATACGAAAGATCCTCGGAGACGAAACAGGACCTAATGGTCTTCTTGAGGGTACGGCGTTTCTTAACTGCATGAATCCGGGCCGGAAGTAGTAACAGTGTAATGACGCTACTGATTTGAAGGTTCAGGCAGAATGCCATGCATGCATAGTGTACCACTAGGATGAGGGCGTTCATGCCGATGCCCCGGTGTTTACTAACGTTCGAATGGAACGAATTCTTGCTGTTAGTTATTATGCAACAAACAGCAAACCGAACACCAAATGCACACCTGAACTTAGGCTCGCTGCCCTATCTAGAAGCCTCTGGGATGCCTAGACAGCTCAGGCGAAGCCCGAGTAACCAGTCGTCCGGCTAGATATCTGGACGGTGAACAGGGTCTGAAAAATGCCCTATTAAAACCTTTGGAATACCTACCCAACTGAGTGACTTGCCTGTCTATTACCGTCTACTGCCGAGCCTCCTGCTGTGCGGCTCACGTTATGCATCATTCAGGTAAATGGGCGACTGGGTCATCGGGGTTTTGCTGCGCTGGCAGTCTGCAAACGATTACTGGAGGCGGAGGCCCACACCCATCACCTGTTCAAGTGCCAAACTCAAGTGCATGGCCTCCACCAGGAGAAACAAATAGGAAAAAAGAAAAACCGGTTCACTTGGTTGGCATACGCCAAAATTGAGTTCACGATGAGCAGACCTATGCCTCCTTTCACACACATTAGCTCTCAGTGTTACCGGTGCCTGTACAGGCAGAGATACCTTGAAGGTGCTTCTATGCTAGACACGCCGCTCTCTGCGACAGGAGGGAGATTCGCAGGCACCTTTCGTAGCCTGTCCAGCACACCCCTAACTACAATTTGCTGTAGGATTCCTGGCAAACTTCTCGCAGGCCTTATCTGTCCAAGCCACGAAGGCCTTCGCGAAAATGCCCATTGATCAATGGGCGATCCCATATGCCATGTAGTATCTCCAATAACTGCAGAATAGTCGGCACAAAGAGGCGAAGTCATATATTTGGGAGATACATTCCTGACGGACGCTGAAAGTCCAGAGTGTAGATATATTCAACGCATGCCTGTAACCAACTGGATGAGTTGGTTGCTACTTGGTTTGTGCACATGCGACATTCATGACAAAGAAAAATCTGTCTTTCCTCAGGCCGCTTCTGGCAACAGCTGCAGCGAAGGTATTGAAGTGTGAAGTTGAGACAACTGACCATACGCAATCGGATGTTTATCGCATCTGCCATCGTATAATTAGGCTTTCGGCCCTCTGCTATGCAGAGGATGTTCTCCATACAAAACGGGCCACAAGCATTAGTAAGGCCCTCCTGAGACAGAGTCAACGCACAGCAATATAAAATGAAGAACTCCACATAATCCTCATTCTGTATCAACCGCCGAAAGGTTGTGGTGCACTCATCTAGGCCACTTACCCGTATTCCTGGTACAAGAGATACCCCCCGTATGGCTTCAAGTTGCATGGGAAATCCTGGCTGGGAATACACAACAGTCCCGCAAGTTCACATACAAAGTACGCATCATGCACTGTCTGTTTGGCTTCAATTGCTATCGCCTAGCATGATAAAGGTAGGAGAAGTATTAGCCTACCTCCGGCACATGGGGGGAGGCTTCATACGGCGGAACAGGCCCAGCTGAGCGTCACAGGTGACGAACGCACACACAAAGGCACGCATATCGTTGGCAACGGGCCCACAAAAAGGAATGGCAGCGTCCACACACCAAATCGAAGCAACGGCGCCAGCAAGGAGCAATGTAAGTACTCCCGGGCGCCGCCTTTCTTTGTGACACTGTTCGCAAAGGCAAGATGAACGGGAGGAGCCGCACCAGCTGGATCGTGCAGCTGCTGCGCAACTAGCTTTATGAACTCCAAGATCGGATTGTAAAATGATGGAGGGTGGGGGAGACTATCTACGACGGAGACACGATGCTGCCTGCGTCCCACACACAGGAGACAACGCAATCTAGGAAGTGTCAACACTACAGCTGCCGCGTACGTCACGTCCACAAAGAATGCTGCACTCCAAACGGCTTCTCAAAATCAAAACTCCTCATGCACGAAAGGGCATATCTCTTCCAGCAGGCTGGCACGTCTGTGAAGCCAGCCACGGATCGTTACCTTCCACAAGTACTAGGCATAACTGAAGCTCGTATACCTGTGTGCAACCCAACAAGGTGAGAGAGGTTTATGGCTCAACACAAGCAGGATGCTCACTTTCGATCGATAACAGCAACGATAAAGTGCACGGAAACGCCGTGGGGCTGGTCCGCATCCCAGTCCAGCAAAGGAGCGGTCATTGCAAAAAGCACCCTCTCAGCAGTTAAAGAGCGTCTGATGCTCTCCTGCAGATGCCATACCAAACAAAACAAAATAGCCCCGTTAAGCAGGCCCACAACAAATGCTTGGTTATGTCAGTGAGCAAATCCGCTAGGTCTGCAACATTGCAGGCCATGCAAGGCGATCCCGCGACATCTCCACCATGAGCCCGGGCACAGGCCACTCAATAAAGCGACTTACTTGATCCACCTCCGGGAAGCGATTCTCCTTCACGTACCGCGACCAAGCAATGGAAAGGTCCGATGCACTGAGCAAGGCCACGTCAGTTTGTCTGTACAGACGAAAAATGACACGTGGAAGGATCCGTCACTACCTACCAAGGGCAGAAAATCACTGAAGTCCGTGTCGTCACATCAACGCAGTTAGCAGAATTGGCTATATTAGAATGACTGAAAAACTCCACCGAACACAGCCCTGTTGCCGATGTGAGATGAGCAAATGGTGCGTCGTGATCTCGAAGGCTCTCCAAGAGACCCATTGTGACTCACAGCCCTAAGGCGACCCGACGGTCAATATGTGCCTGCAAGAAATGGGAAAGAAGCCTTTCAAACCTCAGTGAGTTGCCCGCCACAAAGTTCTTTCAATGCATTGTGTGGACTGATACTGTTTTCCGTGTGTGGGCATGTTGTGCCGTCAAACTGTGACGTACAGCGACGAGATCGGTGTACAACTGCAACATCGTCACGTCGACCCATTGCCCCCTTAAGAAATCCTGAAGATGTTGCCTGAGGCAGCACGCATCAAGCCCACGAAGGCACCAAAAAGTGCTGTTTTCCTTGTTTCTAACGAGATGCTGCCCTGTCCCGGCGGCTTCCGCCCACCGCTCACATCATGGGGATTCATGAGATGTGTAATCGTGTCTACTTTGTACGTTATCCGGCTGGCGTTTCTCCCACAGCCCCTTAATATCAAAACAAGCAAAATAGTTCCAAAAGAGACACGATGGCTATCCAATAGATTAGAACAAACTCACCTAAGAACATAACGGCCCTGGACTTGTACTACTCCTTCAGGGTCACCACCAAGGATACCCCAATGTGCTGCAGAACCCCCAACACAGCAATCAGTAACAGCTTGATCGTCCGCTACTGACGCTGTGAAATCTGGATACCTCGTAGGATAGCCGAGACGACATATCGAAAACAAAACTTACGTTCCAGATCACTCCTATCTACCTTATACGGTGGTTCAAACATAGGCTCCTTGAGGCACGAAATGAGCGTTGGAACCTGAACGTAGCACCCAAATCAGCGGAGTCCCACAGCAGCGAGAGGTTAATATCACTAGAACTCCAACTAGCAAGCCTACTCTGTCGATCCGAATACTCCGTCCCTCCTGGTACCTTGAAAATCTGGAATTACCCACTTGCAATGCGTGCCTCCATTTCAGCTGACGCCCCTTATGATCCCCTTACCCCAGCAGTGCGGCACAAGGACTAAAGCACCTACCTGAACTGGCTGCTTCTGTTCTACAGAAGCTGGGCGCTCTGGCTCCTGCCCGACCGTGCCAGGTTTCGGCACCTCCTGCAGTGTCCCTTCGGCCACCGGAGGCACGGGCACCTCCTGCTGCGGCAACTTGTCTAACCCCGCAGGCGAGAGCCGTGCACCTACTGAGGTCCCTTTCTCTGCTGCCTCCTTACCTTCGCGTTCCTGCTGTACGGCCTCCTCCAGCCTGCGAAGTGCTTCCTCCAGATCCCCCATTCCCGGTGGCGCTGAAGCCATGTCCTCAGGTGCCTCCCTGCTTTCAGGTTCCTTCCCCAGCACCTCATTTTCCTGTGACGGTGAAGCCACGTCCTCAGGTGCCTCTGTACTTTCAGTTTCCTTCCTCACCACATCATGAACTGCCTCCTCCAGCTTCTGTGTTTCTTGTGGAGTAGAAGCGACATCCTCAGCAGCCTCCTTATCCCCGGAATCCCTCCACAGAACCCCCAAACCAGACTCCCCCACAATCGGCGTTTCCTGTGGTGTAGAAGGCTCTCCGTCCGCTGGAGAAGCATCTACCGCCTCCCTGGAGCCCATAGGTTCATGTTCAGGAACCTGTGTTGGCATGTCCACCTCGTGCCCTGTCGTCTTCATGCCTTCAGAAGAAGCAACGTCTAAATCATCTTTGCCTCCTAAGGAAGCAGGTCCATCATCTTCCACTTCACTGAGCGTTTCCGATTCCTCATCAGACTCTGAAAAATCCTCACCTTGACCAGCAATGAACTGGGGCGCAAACGCTGGCACCGCAGATACCCCCCGCACCAGTCTCGACTCTTCGCGCTTGAGGCCATCTAAAACCAAAATGAGCACAAGCGAGCAAAACAGGGATGTGTCAGCATGGACGAAAAGCTCACACAGTACATATCGGCGGGAAAACGGCTAACCAACACCCGCTAAGGCGCACCCATGCACTCGTATGCGGTCCCAGTTCCTGTACCAGCACTCACCACGAAGTTCTGGAGTGATTCCACCAGCTTTTGGAGGCGCTACGAGCTCGCTCTTTCCTAGCTGGATGTGCGCAATGAGAGCTACCACGACGCATACGGCCAGCACGAGGTTCAATAGCACGCCATTCAACTTAGCAGATCCTCCATCATACTCAGATGAATGAGTGAACGTTGAAGAGTATGCCGAAGACGTTTCGAATTCGCTTATTTCCGTTTCCCATTCTTCCCCGCCCATACTTCCTTCATCCACCTCACTGTCTTCTGCCACCGGCGGCAATCGCTCTTCAGTCATTGTGTCTATATCCCGACACACAGAGAGCTCCGCTTTCCAAGAGTTGAGGGGCGTGCAATTGCCGCAGCTGCTAGTACGCAGAGGGAGGAAAAGCTGGCGAATTACAGAGGTTCCAGCATCTGGCCCGCTGCCAGGTACCTGGATGCCGGCTTGATTGCACCAAGAGGGGCTAAAAAGAGATAATCACAAACTTCGGCCCAGCTGCTACAGCAGCATGTATAGAATTACAACTGGGAACGTCTGCTGCTCCTAGATTCCGTAGCTTACCAAACAATTGACGCAGGACACCAACTGCTTCCGCTGCTCCAGTGAATACGCGTGGGCATGCGAGCAACTGCTGCTCTGTTAGACGAATGGTACGAAGTGTGGCAGAGATTTACAGCTGGATAAATTTAAAGCAGAGAATCCGTGCCTCTGGGGCATATTGCTGGCAAATCCTACCTTGGAGGGGCGACATCCCCTGGAGCCGCCGATGAACGGGTCGGGACCATGGATATATCGATATGAAAATTCTTCGAGCGTCTCTGCATATGAATAAGGACAATTGCAAAGTTGATATTCAACTCGTTGCTATCCTCATGCAGTCGATCGCAGGGCCCTGGCTTCCGTTTGCGTCGTACGAGAGGCAGCAAATCGATGGAAAGCACCTAGAGGACCATGTGCGTCAACAAGGCCTAATGATAAAAGAAGTGTATGGTATGTCTAATATGTCGATATATTCAGAGTTGTTATTGCAACCCGCACACAAATTCGGCTGCAAATACTGCCGTTCCCCGCGCTGTTTGGTAGTGAATGCTGGCCGACACCAAACACAGGTGAGTGGTATATGCAACGAACTTCGGACAAGCCATCACTATTCCCCTCCATACATTACCCGAAGGTATTGCGTTAATATATTTTTTGGCTAACGGCGAACAATTTTGCCCGAGGGAATCTGTTTGCGGACTCGCTGCCGCTCAATCCTGGGAAGCGTCGGGATCTCGGGAATGTGCGTGGATGCACCCATATTTGTGTACATAGTAGCTACTGGCAGTAAATTAATATGTGATTCGTGTTTGTGCATGCTCCAAGAGTGGGAGTAGGAGTGCTTCCATTCTTTCGTGGGTTTGCGGTGTTGGCAGCAAGCAGCCCCTCATCTCAGAAGTGTGGGTAATGTGCTGATGTCCGTTTTGTAAATATAGCTCTACTTGTGTGGAGATTGGCACCTGAGGGTCCAGTAAGTGCTTTTCGGGTGTCTACATCCTTTGTAATGAGAGTCTTAACACACAAGCGGAGGACTATTGGAAAGCTACATCTTGATAATCTCCAGCGACTCCTGTAAGCTCTAAGCGGGAGCTCAAGCAGCTGACCTCATGCCCGGGTTTCCAGCTGTCAGAAGCCCAACTCCCCGTTGCTACAGCAGAGGAAGCTGTCTGGTGTGAACTGCTGCGCACGGTGATGCAACTGAAGCCCGAAGGTAGCGCCGCCTGCAAGCGCAAACAGTCCTTCGTGGCTGTGTGAGCGAGCAGTGTATATAATTGTCAAAACATTCTGCTAGATTCGGTTGTCTACTAGGGCTGGGTAAGTATTCACGCTCCGGCGCCAGGCATCGGACAGAATATGCCGCAACCATCGAGAGCCGCAGGCAAAAGTTTCGCGTTCGCAGGAAGCAGTTGACCTGCTTCTTAGTTGTAAAATCATAAGGGTCTGACGCTGGATGGGCAGGAAGGCAGCTTGTCTTGAGTTAGAGCATACTCCAAGGTTTCGTTGAATTTCTTGCACTGACTGCCAGTCTGGTGCAAGACGCCTAAAGTGTCCCAAGGAGGTTGGAACAGTCTAGATACATTTTGGAGATGTTTTATCGAGAGCATTTGGACCCTTTGCGGCCTGCGACTGTCCTCAGGTAAGGTTGGCGCCTCTCGTTCCACAGCATGTCTTTCTATATTTCCTGCGGCGAGCCAACCCGAGAAGTAGGCGAGCCAAATTATCATTTGGACGCATTTAAAAAGACCACATAATTGCTAAACGTTTACTTGGCCATCCATAGCTAACTTGTATGCAAACTGAAGTATACGCATCAGCATTTAACAGGCCATGCTGCTCTGCATCGGCGCTCTTCCACCTTTATGCACACAGGCAGCACACACCCTAATGTGGCTGGATACCCAGCAAAAATTTGTATATAGTGGAGGGACTGAGGTGTTGAAGGTTACAGGGAAACGAGAAGGGAACATGAAAAGGCAAACGATGAGGAAAAGGAAAAGTGTCTTCTGCCAACTTTGCATCTATAAATATGCTGTACCTGACGACAGCATCTCGCTGTGCAACGTGCAGACAGTGGCTTGACCAATGGAAATGCAACGATGTAATTTTGCACAACGCTAGCGCGAATGTGCCAACTGCAAGTAACGTTTTGCATGCTCCCGCTGGATGCCAGCGAGTAAAGGACATGGCTGTGAATTGCTTTGGGCAAGTGATCCTGAGAAACCTATTAAGCATGTTGTTCACCTGGTCATTTGAATTAGTGTCATAGTTTTCTGTGGCACTTGCTCACCGTTACACATGTCCTCACTCGCGTCCACGTTCCCATTTTACACAGTGACTTTGCTGTTTTTTCAGTAGAAGATTCCGGGTGATTCCTTGAACTGTTCTAGAAAATAGACAGCAATGATATAATAACATCTACATAATTGCACGGGGAAAACGAAAAGGTTGACAACTCAGATCGAAAACGGCTCCACCTCAAGCACAGCAACCTGCAGGGTGTTTGCCGTTCCGTTTACTCCGTAATAGGATAAGGTTGAAAGTTTTACTGCATGAACAGACTAAGCCACCGAACAATTTTTGCTATCCAACACTCCAATATTTCCCACGTGTTTCAGGGCTGGAAGATCGGCAGAATCACTCAAAGGCCTACAATATAGTCTGGCTGGGGGCGCCGCTTTACTGCCCACCAGACCGTGTTGACATCCTACGAACAACTCTTCAGGCTAAATGATCCTACAATGCGTGGGATAAGTTGGCGGGAGAACGAATTGCTGGGTAGAGTGCTTCAACTAGATTTCGGATGCGCTTGCTCCGTTGCTTGCTGAAGAAGATAATTATTTGGTGTTTTTCGGGTCATTCATTTTCTAGAGGACTGCCATCTTACCACTAGGTTCAATTCCCAGACAACCCATATTTCATCATGTTTATTTACGGAAATAACGAGATTTGAACCCGCACTGCTCAGGTGGTTAGATTGGCATTTGGTGTCGGCGCACGCGCTGCCCTTTGCATCCTTTTCTTCGATGGATCCAGATTGTTTGCAATTGCGATTGTGTTTTTTGCTTTGCTCAGCAAACGCTTGCTAACGCATACGCCTCTTTTGAAAACACTGATCCAACACAAGAGTGATGTGCCGTGGTAATAAGGTATCTCCCTAAAGTGAACTTGCTCTTACCTTTGTGGTTCTGCCGACCTCCCTAAAGTGAACTTGCTCTTACCTTTGTGGTTCTGCCAACCTGCGCTTTCCACCAGCAACTGGCAGTTCGCAGCTCCAACGAATCAATACGTTTCACCTCCTCGCCGTCTATCAATGCTCTGACGTCTTCACATTTTCTCAGTCTTGATACAGCTTGTTCCCTTACCGACATGTGGAATTACGTCACCGCGCTTCTCTGACAGATTCCATATGCCTGATGTGCTCCAGAAAAGTGATACCCTGGTTTTGGTATTGCTCCCCAAACCGCTGCTTATCTCAAGTGAGCCTCCTTGCTTCGGGGGGCCAGCGAAAAAAAACACACGTAGCTTGCGCTCAGAATATCCTGCCTGCAGCAAGAGTTGCAGCACATCTCTTTCCAGCTTTGTGCTGCAAGGCAAATCACCAGGAAGCATACAAACTCTGCTTCTGATGCACAGACAATCACGGTAGAGAACCGTTAAACACCCACTTGTCCCTTGGTGAGCTACAAACACATGGGAATGCAGTTTACCACATCAGACGGGTCATGCTAGACATCACAGCTTCATTCCTATATTATGTTATTCACTATCTATGTGTACGCTGTCTCCATCGTATCCAAGGAACGTCTAAAGCTGAAGTGGACGCAAAGGGTCTTAAAACGGTAGTTCTTTAAAAGCAACTGGCCTCTCATTTCGGGCTCTAGAAGTCCTGCCCCCAGCACCCTAAAGGTTAGGGCCTGTGGCTGCGGGACCGCAGGCGAATGAGAAGGCGCTCTTCGCTGCTACCGGAGGTGCGAAACTGCAGCACATGCGAGCAAGAACGGGCCTTTTTTGCTGCATACACAACCAATGCAAACAATTATTGGATATTTATACATCCGCGCGAGCTGCGCGCCTGCTTGCCAGTGTTTGTTACAGGATTAAGCTGTTACGGGCTGGTCTAAGTTAATTTTACCCACACAGTGCCTTGAATAGACAGTGCAGTGCAGAATTAAGCTGCTGATATATAGTTCTTGCCTTTCCCATTAGGCGCATACTCTGTGAGGCATGCATTTTAGATTATTATTATGCTACCGAACCATGCAAAACCACGCGAAGCCACTGCAGTTCCCAAAGTTCAGCTGCAAACTGCTACGCAAGCCAATGAGTCCTGCTCCACTTCACGCCCTTAATTACAAGTGATCTACATATAGGAAATTAGGAGGACACTAAAATTTGGTTAGGGAAGCAGTGCAAGATGAAGTGCTAACGCCAAATGAGACCGTGAAGTGGACGGGCTGTCTCTATAGAAGCTGCCGAGCGGCTTCCTGTTGATCCCCCTAGTTTAGAACCAATCCTCTGTGGAAATGAAATGCCATATACAGGTGTTACTAGAATAATAAAGACGACTGTCAATAGTCTATTTTGACGGGCCGTAGACCGCCCTACATGACAGAAGCTGGACTCCAGTCCCATAGCACTTGCTCTGCAAAGCTCGCCTGGGTTGACGAAATCTTTTCAATTCCGCTGTGCCGGCCGGAGTGGAGCGCCTTGTTTCTATGTGCTTGCGGGCGTTTCGGCGGCGGCGTCTTCGTCTTGTTAGCTTGACAGATTCGATGGCAAATCAGATACCTTCTCCCTGCCCTCCCCAGAGGCGACAAGCACTTCGCGCAATTGTGCGCCTGCCTCCCGCGGCTCCGTGAAGATCTTGTCGACCCCTCCCGAAACCACTGCCGCTCTTGCTTTCGGAACCCCCTGGTGATCTTACATAAGGCCTCGAAGGCCCTTTGCACCCCTGCAAAGCCCTGGCGGTCAACGGTGCAGGCTGGGGCGTCGCGGGTTCGTGGGTAGAAGGCTTCTCCATCGCGACGTTGCTTTCAGGAGAGCTAGCTACCTAATATCTCAGAAGGCAAACGGCACCAAGACATAAACGCAGCCAAAAATGGACGATAATTTCCTTGAGGAGGAGGTAGCTCTACTTCAGCTTACGCCTGAAGTGCTTGCAGCTCTTTCCCGGTCTCTTGAGGACTCTTCAGCGAGTTCTTCGTTGAATGCTTTGGCAGAACATGTGTTGTATGGCGATGCAATATGCCGTCAGCAACTCGATATCGAGCGTCTGCAGCGGGAGCTTGACGAAGCCCCTTTAGAGACCTCTTGCAAGGGAGACCGTTCTTTAGCAGTGCCCTTTCTGAGAAGGCTTCACTGGGCACGGCTGCTGCGGCTTTTGAGTGGAGAGACACTCGAAGAGTGGGCTCTGCAGGTGAAGGATCAGCGCGACCGCTACCGCTCCCTCCGGCAGCAACAGCAACTTACAGCTAGCCAGCTAGCCACCCTAGACCCGCAGCGGTTCCACCCGTTGGCGGCCACAGCAGGCAATCCATGGAGCCAGCGACAGGCGGATGAAGAGTTGCAGGAGGAGATATGGAGAGATATAGAGCGAACGTATCCTGAACGGCAACTGTTCAACAGAGAGGGAACTCGGAGGTCGCTGCAGAGGGTGCTCTTCACCTGGGCAAAGGGCAACCCCGACGTGTCGTACAAACAAGGCATGAATGAAATTTTGGCTGTGTTGTACCTTGCATGCGCTCGCGAAGCCGTGCCTTCTCCTCCTGCGGAGGCACCTTTGTCTCCCTTCTCGATAATATTTTCAGCAGACCCTGCAGACTTAGAAGCCGATGCATTTTCCCTTTTTGATGGGCTCATGACTGGTTGCTGCATGCGCTACATGTACCTACCTCCCCAGAAGGAACCGCCGGCTCCGCCGCCGAAGGGCAGTCATCTCGGCCATCTTTTGGGTTCCCCGCAGCCACCCAGAGCACTTGCAACTTCTGCAGTGTTGCACAGGTGCAATATGGTGTTTGACGGTGCTCTATGTAAGTCGGATCGTGATGTGTACTTGCATCTGAATGAACTTGGCGTTGAGCCTCAGCTTTTCCTGCTGCGGTGGCTGCGACTATTGTTCTCTCGCGAATTCCACATTGAAGATACATTGCTCATTTGGGATGCTCTCTTGGCTGACTCATGGCTCGCTACCGAGCCAAACGTATCAGCAGGAGGCGCTCGAGGAGCAGCTGAGGCAGCAGGGGCAGGATCAGCACTCGCGACAGCACCAACCCCGTCAGCAGCAGCAACAACAACAGCTACAGCACCAGGAACCGCTGGAACAGTAGGAGCGCGTACGCCTGAGGAGTGTGCCTCTGCAGCAGCAAAGAAGCTCCCCCTTGTTGACTACTTCGCCATTGCAATGCTGAAGTTCATTCGCCAACAATTGCTGGAAAGTGACTACAGCAAGTGTCTCTGCCGTCTGCTTAAGTTCCCCCCTATTGAATCTGTGCAGTGCTTAGTGGCCCTGTCGCTTGCTGTTCGGAAGGGAACTACCCTGAGCACTGCTCCAAGTGCTGCTACGCGCAGCAGCACCAGCCACCGCAGCGATAGCAGTAGCAAGGGCATCAACAACCATAGCAGCATGGACAGCAGCAATAGCAGGACGGCCAACGCCAGTTCTGCTGTTCAGGGGCCAGTCAGAACCCCCCCTGGCCATCCAAGGTTCATTCAGCAGCCGCCGCCTCTCACACCAACAATCGTCAGCAACCCACAGCTGCAGCACAACGAAACTTCTAACAAGCAGGATTGGCCCAAGGAGAGCACCTTCGCGAGGGGTACAGCAACAGCTTCTGCATTGAACACGCCGTAAGCCGCATGAGGAATGCTAACAAATGCTGCGATAGCCTTGTCTCTCGTAGCCAAGCATTCAAACTGGCGGCAATACTGTTGGTGTTGCTACTTGTGCCGTTGTTCCTGCAGGGGGGAGACGTCGACAGCCGGCCTACTTGGAAGTCACATCGATGCGATGCGCCAGGCGCTTACCTCTGTGGCTGAGGGATGCAATGAGTAAGCTGCAATTGAAATTTATCTTGACCTGCTGAGTTGCTGAGGATTATGTGGCGATGATGCTGCTATACTGGCCTGTTGGTGTTGTTCCTGCTGCTGTGCAGCGTCTTAGGGAATTACGTCAGGTCCTATTTATACGAGTGATGTTCACAGCCTTCCCGCGTCGGTGACGGACGTGCTGCTTTGCGTCGCTAGAGATCTAGGCGCCCTGAAGTCGGTTTTGCACGGGGCCCCGTATTGCGCCTCTGTCTTCAAGTTGACCCCTATGGGGCCTCTTAGGGCATCTCTTGCACTTCCGCATAGAGCACCTCTTCACAGCTCTGCATCTGACACGTTAGATGAGGGCTCTGGGAAACAGAGATGCCGCCTTTCCGACTGACGGTAGTTGCCGTCCCCGCCAACTCTTTGATATATAGATATTTGAGGCGGCCCCGGGGTAGCCGCTGCGGTGCTGTCCGTGACTTGCCTGGTACATGCCAACCGTCTTTTCTCCCGTAGTGTTCGACAGTGTGTCTTGATGTTGCAGCACTCGTGTGCAACTGCTGCTGCAGCAGAGGAGGCGCACTTTCAGATACGTGCGCGCGTTGGTTGTGAGCTGCCCCGCTCTGCACGTCCGCATGCCTGCCTATAGCAACTTTATTGGCATTAGGCGTTTAGTGTCATTTATAAGGACAGGGGGCAAACCTGAATCCGGGAGACAAACTTGAAGCTGCCAGCTTTGCGTCTAGAACTATCATGTAAGCTCCTTGCGCACCTCCAGAGAGGTCTGAACACCTGATAAAATTAACGGGCCTACGCGCCCACTCTATATGTAGAATTGACGGTTTAGTGCATCGGGCGCATATGTTTCGTGGCAGAGGCTCAACGTCGGCTAGCTAGTCTAGGCACATGGTTGTTTTACCGTGTCAATGCGCTGGCGAAGACCGAACACGACTGCTATGGCTCTATGGCCTTCTAAATGGTGTTCCTAGAGGTAGTTGCCGTCAGTAGAAATGAAGAAGACAAGGTAAAAACTGGAGAACTCCCCTAAAAAACCGCAGTGGTCCCTTGAAAAGTAAAAAGAACAGAGCTGCCCCCTCCCACTTTGAAATGAAGAGGGAGCTTAGGCCGTCTCAGAATGAGACAGTTCGGGCCTGACGCCTATCCACAGCGAGCGTACAACAAGCCCTGTGTGTATCTAATGCCACTCGGCGAGCCCTCATCACCACCCGGCCCCCGTGCTAGGAGGCAGCGAAGACTATGCTGCTGTTGCTGTTCTTGCTAGTCCTTTGGAGGCCCATGCTTCACTGTGTCTTCCTGTAAAAGGGCGTTTTGGAGTAGTCCACTGGTCTGTCAAGGCTGGCAAGAGAGACTTTGCGTATCCGCTGGTCTTTACAGTTGTCCGGAGGCCTGTGGGGTCCTTCGCCGTCATGGGCTACGTAGAGTAAGACATATGGGAAACCGAGCGGTCCCGTCCCGGCCCACCAGCTGATCTGGCTCAGTCTCTCGGGGCTGCAGCTGCAGGGGAAGTGCAGCGTTTCGAGGCGCAAGTTGGGTCCCCCGTTGGGATCTCGCGCCTCCACGACTGCCGTAAGTGCGGAGGCCGCGAACGTCAGATCCTCGGGCTCCACCGGGTAAAAAACTTCCATACCATATAGACATTGCCCCAGGTGCTTCAGTTTGCCTAGCCCAAAGCTTGCGACGACTGGCGTGACTGGGGGAGGAGATCGAGACGGCAGGAAGGTTGCAGTCGCATCGGGTGTCAACTGGACAACAATTGCGGTGACCTTATCCAGGTCTCCCACTGCAGCTGACCCGGACACGGGGTCGCCATGTCGGTAAACGCACTCTTCCGGCACTGCTACGGAGAACACGTAAAAGTCGATCGGCATGCTGAAGGAATTACGAAGGTATCGATACAGCCGGCTAATGAACCCGCTGGGAGGGGGTTCAACCTTTTCGGAAAGCGCGCGGACTACCAGAGTTGGACCCTCTATAAAGACGCCCCAGTTACCGCGCAACAAATATGTACTCTCCCCACCAGATATAGCAGAGACTGGAATCACAAGTCGGCACCGCTGGCGGTCCGCCGAACTCGGCACCTTTACGTCCACGACTTCAGTGGGGTAATTTGGGTCTAGGCGGATACCTCCAGTGGTGGTTGTAGTGATGGGGGTGCGGGTGGTAGTGGTAGTGGTAGCTGTAGCAGTGAAAGTAGTATTAGTATTAGTATTAGTCTTAGTATTAGTGTTAGTGTTAGTGTCAGTATTAGTATTACTATTAGTATTACTACTATTATTATTATTCTTCTTATTAGTTATAGTATTAGTATTAGTATTAGTATTAGTATTAGTATTAGTATTAGTATTAGTATTAGTATTAGTATTAGTATTAGTATTAGTATTAGTATT
Organism: Eimeria sp. OTU-X; assembly: GCA_904066255.1. Taxonomy (NCBI): domain Eukaryota; phylum Apicomplexa; class Conoidasida; order Eucoccidiorida; family Eimeriidae; genus Eimeria; species Eimeria sp. OTU-X. Next base: position 25,790 of record CAJFCX010000209.1, read on the forward strand.
AGTATTAGTATTTGTATTTGTATTTGTATTTGTATTTGTATTTGTATTTGTATTATTATTAGTATTTGTATTAGTATTAGTAGTTGTAGTTGTAGTAGTACTAGTAGTAGTACTAGTAGTAGTAGTAGTAGTAGTAGTACTAGTAGTAGTAGTGGCAGTAGTAGTAGTAGTAGTAGTAGTAGTACTAGTACTAGTACTAGTACTAGTACTAGTAGCAGCAGTAGAAATCCCACTGCTACTAGTATTTGTACCAGTGCTAGTACTAATAATGGTGGGGAATGTAGTAGTAGGAATACTCGTAGTAGTAGTGGTAGTAGTCGTAGTGCTAGAGGTACTGCTAGTGGTTGTTGTAACGACGTCGCTGAGCCAAAGATCTGCAGGCAACAATAAGTCGCCGCCTCCCCACAGACTGGGGGGTTTTAAAAAGATCGACGTCCCGTGGAAGTCTTCGATAATGGGGCTGAAGTGATTCGACGCGGCGGCGGCCGTGGAGGCGGTGTAGCCCTTGCTGTTGTTACTTAGGTGTTCAGGCCCATCATCATCAATATCATCATCGAACTGAAGTTCCAACAAGCTGTGTCTACTTTCCCTTCGCGATTCGTCCTCCTCGTCCAGCGCTTCAGAATTACGTGTGAATGTCTGGTAAGTGCCAGAGAGAAAAACATCTGATTCACGAGGGCCTGAAGAGCCCTCAGTCCACTCCTGGTCGGTCCACAAATCAGTAAGCTCAGAAGATGCGACCTCGGGGTCCCACAAAAACAGTCCAAGGCACAATGGCAGGAGAGCGGCTACGCATGGGCCTCGCGGATAACCAAAATTCAGCAGCCCTGCCATCTCAGTTGGACGAATGACTAGCAAACAAACAAACAGAAGATCAAGAAAGGATGCTGAAGATCGACCTCCCTTGGTACACCTGTCTCAATTTGATTGGATCATGAGGAGGGGGGTCGCACAGGTGCTAGACTCAAACCCCTCTCTTAAGTCATATCGACTCGGCCAATCATTCTTGAAGAACAAAACGAAAGAATTGCAAAAAGCCAAAAATAAACGGTTTCTGTTGACTGAAGGAGTGGCGGAAGACTGCTGCATCATGTCTACAACATGTGGCTTTCCGGCCGAGCGGGGGGGACCCTGTTAAGCCGAGCAAGGTATTCACCGAGGTCTCTAGACCACCATAGAATAACAATGATACCGTTTGACTAAGCTGAAGTAATTGAAAGCAGCATAAACGAAGAAAGCACCACGAATTCGCCTTCATCCTACCCTTTCACCCGAGTGCCCCGTTCCCATGAGGCACCATCTAGGGGTCCAGTGGTGTGTCCGGCATTGGGCGCCTACATGCACTGTAATCCCTGTATTCATATAATAATTACCTAGTCAGGACATATAGTAATTGTATATTTTAGTCGAGTATCCACTGATTCCACTCCAGTTAGCGATGACATAATGCACCAGGGGACACGTAACCCCCCTTGGCGCTCGTTGATCATAATGGCTCTGCATTTGCGCATGTAACAAAGTCTACACCAGCCTGTCGCAGGCAATTTGGGTGAAGAGTCTGGGGGCAAAGTCGATCGTAATTATAGGAGTACAGATTTTTCTTGAGCATGTGGCTGGGAGGGGCTGTGGAGCGCCCATTGTGGCGGTGGGCTGCTCTGGGTATTATTCAGGTAATTAGCATATCTTTTTCCACTCCTCCAGCCATTTAATTCTTCCACAAAATGAAGGGGAAATGATTGCTTTAAAATGCATAGCATGCAACAATAAGCATGCAGCAGTTGACGAGGAAACTAGACGGTGTAACTAGCTGGGTGATCCGCCCCCAGGCTTCCTGCCTGCTGGGCGCTTATAGATTTACAAGTGACTGAAACGTTGTTTCGTAGTCAGTGCGTGGTGAGTGGACAAGCTGGGCAGCAGCCGTGAATTGGTGTGACAGTATTTTGATCTATTTATGTGGACGTACCTGGATTCCAGCAGACGGCAGGATGTGCTCAACCAGAACTGTCTATGCTGCTTTCCTGCTGTAGATCCTATAAGCTTCTAAGGATACGATCTTCTTCGTGTTTTTTCTCAGAAGGTGATTCCTTGCGGGTATGTGCACTGTGCACAAGTGCCTATTATTGTGCTGAGATGTTGTGATGAAAAACCTATGTTCCGTGTCCTAGTCATCCGTAGAATCAGGAACGCTGAGGAAGAGCAAGTGCAGTTTGTCTGGGGCAGTGTGCACTTTCCCCAATATGAAAAAGCTCTCAACATGTGCAAATATCTGAAGATGTAGTAGAGGGTTACGGGATGCTGCTTATTCCCCGGAAAACAAGTTTCAGAATGACCCAAGCGCTTAAGTGCATTCCTGTGTTGAAGGTGGGAGCGACGGTACAGAGGCGACATGCGCGCTCCCATGCATTCTGAGTACGACGTAGAGATGCATGAAGGTTAAGATCTGCACACTGTGAGCTTTTTGAACCCATCGCTCATGTTTGGAATCAGACGATGATAACAATATAGACGCTACACCGTAGCAGTAGGAGAGACACTACTTAGTGCTCTCAACTACATTCGTTCGGTTGCTCATTTACGTGCCTCTACCCCTCCTTTCTTCCACTATGTGGCCGTTGGTTACCTAGTTCCAAATTGCTACAATGAAAAGTTCACGTGGGTGGAGGCCTGGCTCTCTTCCTGCCTCTCCCTCTGCGGCCCCCCTTCTTGAGCCGCTTATCTGGCTGCGCTGCACATCAATTAAATTCATTGTTTGTAAGCTATGGAGCCGGTGCCTACTGTATCAAAGGCCCTTAAGCAGCTTTTTAAAGGTTAGCCTATTGCCCCGCGCGCCATTGGCGTCGTTTCTTGATTTCAATATGCTCAGATAGATCTGCTGCTACTGCCGCAGCCGTTGATGCTGCTTCATTTCCTGCGGTCGTTGCAATTACAGCCGCCCGTTTGCGCGGTTGCACGGAAGCGCTATGGTGCACTTTCACAATGTCTGTTACTGCTGCTGCCGTCGGCGCTTGTACTCGTGTTCTTGCTATTTGAAGAGCTACGCAACCAGCTTCAAAAGTGCTGCCGCTGCATCCACTGGCTCCTATTTCTGTTTCAGAAAAAAGCTATGGGGGTGCACTAATCACTAAGTCAGCTGCTGCAGCAGGCGACATAGTGGGGCTTCGTTTTTGCCAGCAGCTCGAGACATGCCAAATGATAAGCAGTCGAACAGTTCTAGACAGAGCGGTACACATGAAATCGGAGGAGTCAACAGCTAGGTTGCCGACTCAGTGGAGCCCCCCTCCTATTCGAAAGAGTGCAGAGGCTCTCACTATGTGTGTCTAAGTCTTCACTCGTGCCCTGAACTGATGTGGGGTCAAGCGCCATCCCCGGAAGCCTCCATCGAAGCAGACAGCGCTGCTTCCGCCGGCTTGGCGCGTAGATACCCTCTCCTC
>CAJFCX010000210.1:0-29101 GCA_904066255.1 Eimeria sp. OTU-X
CCCTCACCCCCGCCCCCCAAATAGTGGATGCTCCAAGATACTCCTGGAGTCAAAATGCTAGTCTACGGGCCTGAAACCATCTGATCCAGCCACACCGGAGAAAGTATAGAGAAACGGGCCATGCTTGCAGCTCTTTCCATTGGTCTCTCTTTCAAAGCCTGCTTACTAAGCGGCCAAACGGAAGCCACGTCACTTCAGCTGCAAAAACGGTCAGCTGCTTTTTCGCTGTCGGAAATTTGTCTCTCTTGCTCCATAATCAGGCAAAGCAAAAGCTGCCACCTCCAAAACTATTTCATTAAGTGGCCCCTCTTTTGCAAATGAAATATCTCTTCCTGTCGGCTCGCCGCTAATCTCGCTCTCTCTACTTGCGAGATTCATCAACTGGCCAGATGCAACGGGGGCCAAGTGCACTAGAGATGCACAAAGTGGTCCAATGTCCTCAATAGAAAGAGCGTCAATCAGATGAATCTTCTAGTGTGTGAAGTACAGGCTTGAGTCCAGCTGGTGACCCTCTAACATTAATACGAGACCCAGGGCTGACCCCTTCATTGCGGCCGCTGTTGCCGCCAGATCCCCCAAAGTCCACTGCGACATCGCTGTTGCCTTGGCTTGGGTCACACTTTGATACAAGGATTCAAACCGCCTTCTTCTTGATGGAGAAAATTTGAGTGCCACCGAGGTTTTCCCTGGAATGCTTTGGGCTCCAGCAAGTGCTGCCACCCGCTGCGCTAGCCTGGCACTCAGTTGCATGTCGAGTTCGACCGACTCCAAAAACTGTGCATGCAACCACAACATCTCCGCCTCCCTGGAGAGCTCCTCTGTAGCCATTGTTGCCTTTTGAACAGAAGTCGCGATTTCCGCCGAATTACTCGCTGCTACATTGAAAAGCAGGCTCGCAGCTGTCGTGGCATTATCGCCCAGTTGCTGCAGCGAACCTTTAACCAGCTTCAGCAGGGTTGAGTTAACCAATGTCTTTGCCATTGTGTCCCCCTGCTCATTCACCTGTATAATCCCTGAAGAGGCAGACAGGAAGCGCTCTCCCAACTGCACTTCCGCTAGGATGTCTGCCACCCTCTTGCTCGCTGCTGCAGCCTCCTCGCTGGCTCTGGAGGCCATTGCCTTCATTGCTTTCTGCGCCCCTCCATTTCCTAATTCCTCTGCCTTCGCCACCCCTATCATAGAATGCATACGAAAGGCCACTGATTCCAGGAGTGTCTTTAAATTCTCTCCTACCTCTACAGCTTGTTGTTCCGCGTCCTTTGCAGGCAGGATGTTCCTGCACTTCTGAAGCTGTTCAATCTTCGACCGGTGCATCTTCAGCAACCGTTCTCCTTTGTCCAACTCAATATCCACCGCCTCAAGCACTTCTAAGACGGCATCATCCGCTACAGGGAGAGACTGGTGCCGGTCTTTTTCTGCTCGCCACAGGGTACGGCGCTCCTGAAGCGTATCTCGGTACTCCCTGTAGGTGCGCATCTGCTCCCGTACGGCATGCGACATTATGACTATGCTGGCAGTCGATGCCAACTCCACAGTAGAACGTTTACCCATCTCTACAGCATCATACGCTGCTTTAATGAACTCCAAGTCTGCAGCAACAGCACTCAGCAAGAGCCGATCCTCCAATCCTTTGAAGGGTGGTCGAGCCTTCAAATCCTTCTCGGCCCGTTCTGCGTGCCCCTTAAAGGCTCGGCAAGAAAAGTCTAGATTCTCTATGTGAAAAGCGATGGATGATGTGATGCTAAAATCCATACGACTTAGGGCATTCAGCTCCTGTTCTGATAATTCGGCAGGAGTAGGAACTTCCCGTGTCTCCTGTGCCAGAGAAAGTCCATGTTGCCGTGCTAACTCAAACAGGGTAGACAGCTCAGCGACCCCGCTGTCCAAAGCATCCTTCGCTAAATCCTCAGGCAGATCGCGAGACCGTAACGAGCTTGCTGACAACTCTTCCTGCGCCTGCTTGGCCATCTCCACACTCCTGCGAAATTTGAGAAGAGCGGAACGAGAATCATCAGAGTCCACGAGGTCCGCCAACCAGGCTGCAATCGGCTGCAGCTCATCCAGCTCATTCAGCTGCTCCTGCACACTCCTACTGCCTCTCTTCTGTACTCGCTGTTGCAGCTGCTGCTCGTGTCTATGGTGTTCTTCTGTCTCTCCATGCCCAAAAGCACCCATAGATTTGAAAGCGAGTAGCCCCAATGAGGCGACAAAAAGCACGGCAGCAGTGCGCACGGATAGAGGGAGGTTTCGGCGTCTCGCATTGTCCTTGGGTGGTGAAGGCGTTCCTGCAACGTCCTGAACGGCATCGGTGGGGAGGAAACTAGTTGCTGATCTTGTGGAAGAGACTGTTGTGCCAAATCTGGGGGCGGTAGAGTCTGCACCTTCGACGGGCGAGTCTGTATGCGCGGTATCAAAAAGCAGAGTTCTGGTGACCGCGGCTTCCTCCTGGAGATCCGCAGTGCTCCACGAGCCGACCAACATGGCGTCCTCCCCCATCAGTTCCGTCTGGAATCCGTTCCAGAGAGAGGCAGCGGGACTGGTGGCCACAGCATCTTTGGCAAAGACCAACCTCACTCCAAGCCACCCTGATAGTGTCACAACCAACAAAAATGGCATTCTTCTGCCACTGTGACTTGGCGACTCCTGGCGTCTCATTGGTAGCGCCCTATCTAGTCGCGGGTGCCTTGGAAAAGCCAACAGCTACACAAGAAGAACGAGCAAAGGCTTGGTATTCCGCTAAGACACGCCATAGCATCGAAGGGTGGAGACGCCCCGCCCGTCTTGGCCGACTTCACAGATCAATCCCAATACAAAATCTTTTTCAAGCGATGTTCAAATAAAGCCTTAATTAGCTTTTTCCAAGTGACTCCAATCCAACCACTGAAACCGCTTAGAGAGCGCCTTAAGACGTTGGAAGGGACGCCGGGACAGCCGGAGCTGCACAAGCAGCAACCCGCAGCACTGTCGGCGGCCGCAGGTCGTATAGTGTAGTATGCAGCGTTTGTTTAAGGAAGAGACAAGCTGTTCATTCCTGTTCCTAAGTTTACAAAGCATTCGTGGTTTTTTCTTGTTCCTGGAACCGAAATTACCAAGTAACTCGTCCATTTCGAAGTATCATTCGACCCTGTTGTGTTGCTGCGTTCCTCACACGCGAGTCTCAGAGCGTTATAAATGTCGGGTCCGAAAAGCGATTGAAATGCATTTTCCACAAGTTTTTTGAGTGCATTTTGACTGCTTTTCCCGTCCCAGTTGCCATGTGTAGCCCGGGCAGGAGACGGTTGGGGTGTGGTGTGCGAGGCTTCCTGTAAGGTGACACGCTGTGTATCGAGCCGATGGCCGTCTTGAGCATAAATGAAGTCAAACTCCTCAAGATTTGCGTTCCCACGAAGCAGACAGTCATTGTTGGAGGCAACAGGAGTTGTTAGCACAGCGACATACGGGCCCGGTGTAGCGAATCAGGAAGCCTCGCCCACCACACTCCAACCGTCTTCTGCCCGAACCACACATGGCAACTGGGATGGGAGAAGCAGTCAAAATGCGCTCAATATAACTTGGAGAAGATGCATTTCAACCGCCCTTTTTGACCCGACATATAACGCTCTGAGACTCGTGTGTGCGGAACGCAGCACCAGAACAGGGTCGGGTGCTACTGCGAAATGGACGAGTTACATGGTACTTTCTGTGGCTTCTAACTGTAACGAGGCTTCTGGGTGTTGTGAGAAGACGGTTGCGGCCTCCTATAGAGCCAAAACCCTTGAGAAAAGAGTTTCTCACATGCAACTAGCCTCCTCGAATCTCCTGGTGTCTGGAACTCAGCGACTTACGCACCTGGAACTGCAGAAGAAGGGACCTGCCATCAGATGCGGCGTACTTTGCCGCTACTCATCTGAAAAGCGGCCGTATATGCAGGCACAAGCAAGCCTTCTTAAGTGTATGTAGAAGCAATGCGTAAAGTTGATGAGAGCTTCTCCTTGCTTACCGTTAGTCTACTAGGACGTCCATTAGTCCACTTTCGACTGAGTTGTAAACATCGTACAGAATATACTGAATCTGTCCATCACTAGCAAAAGCAACCCACGCCTTTGTGTGCCAATATCGGCCCTGAAGAGGGTTGTGTTGAGCTCTAATTCCCTCTTGTTGGTGCACGGCGCAGCCCACGCACTGTTGCTTGTGCTGCTCCGCGCATGTCGTATTTGTGAAGCCATCCCCTCCAGCATCTGGACAGGAAAATGCTTGGTGAGATTGAAAAGCTGGTGCTGCAGGGGCGTCGTAGCAGACCACTTTCGTATGTGCAAAATACGTTGAAATCTGGGGCGCTGACCTTCACACTGATGGTTTTGCCCGCTCTTTTTCTGTTCCGGTTGATTATCAAAAACACATCTTGACGGGTTGTTTGAGAGAATCATGCGTTTTGTTGATAGTAGGCGGATGTCCAGGGTGTCTACTCACGGGGAAGTGGTGTACGCAGGGTGAGGAGCTAGAGAGTAGCAAAAGGACTAGATGGCACGCGACAGCAGACAGAGTGAGAAAATATTGGGCCTGCTGGGTTGTAGAACTGCAGCAATTACCATATACTTGGGCAAGTCCAAACCTTAAGCTTGTCTGTTCACGCAAATGCCTGCAGGAGTTGCATACAAATAAAGGATTTGCAGATATCCGCGAGATTAGCGCAAGCGATCATCAAAAGACGTTTAGTTTGCAGAGTTCCAACCCATTTAGAGTAACATTCTGCCTTTAGTTTGCCTCTACGAATCGTTTTACGAATGTTTAATACCTTACCGCCAGTCGTGGCATCCCTCCGTGATAGTGTTGCCGGTAAAATGCACTCTGATTACTACCTGCACCGTTCTAGAGATTCAACAGTAATAATACGACAAAATGCCCAAGTTGAGCATAACTCGATGGTGTAGGCCAGTGCACTGGCCTACATCATCAACAGCAAAATGTCATACAGCGTGCGGCGTACATCTCGGGCTGCTTTCGTTCCTGTGCACTTCGGAGGGTATGCGAATTCGCTAAAGCCAAGTCACCTAGGCTAAAAGTAACTGCTTAAGTTTTTTGGTCATAGTCCTCGACCTAGAGCTCTCCTGCTTTTCTCATACATTTCCGTGCTGCCTCGAGATGGGTGGCGAAGCCTGAGGCTTGGGGCATACGGGGCAGGTTTACGACGGCCAGTTCTAACGCGCCATCAACCAGCGTTGTCTTTCTGTGGAGTAGGAGTGTGTGAGATCAACAGGACGAAGGGAGCGCCGTTGTATAGTAAACCCATTCCGTACAAAATAGGAAATAAAACCTTCTTGAGAATTCAACTGGGTCTATGGTCGTAAATACTGAATCTGTGTGCGTTGGTGCATTCAGTTCGACCCTCTGCATCCGGTTGGCTTGCGTTAGTCCGGTTCAGGTCGATGTTAAGACGCTTCATATATTCGCACTGGAGAGTGCTAACGAACTTGGGACCCTTGTCAGAGACCATACTCCTCGAAAAGCCATGACAATTCCACACCACTAATGAATAGTTGGTCCCATCCCTCTGCTGTAGCCAAAGTGGGACAGGGCATGAAGTGACAATACTCGATGACAGTAGCCGTTGCAATGTAAATGCTACTGCAGCTTCCGGCTGATGGAAGGCCCACTGTGAATTCCATTGAGATATCTGTGCAGCTCTGTCCGCGGAATCGACCAAACACGGAGTCTCTTCGCGAATTCCGTTTTGAGGCGGTTCATTCGGTTCTGCTACTAACATTTCGGGCAGGTTATGAAGCATTCCCGCGGTGTGATAAGCTTTTCCTTCGGGTGGGTTGCAACTATTGAGCTTGATTAAACTAGGTTGGCTGCCCGCCCCCCTACTGTAGAACAGGTCCTGACTAGTCTTTATTCTAAAGAAGTAAGAGGCTGAGGTTTGACGACAATTATGGGAAGATTCCGAGATTTTTTTTTTTTTTTTGCACTTGCATACTTTCACGAATCCTTGGTACTACACAGGGGTCTCCAGTGGGGACCACTTTTGTGGGGATGAAATTCGTTGTTGGTAACTGCACCCAGTGAGATATGATGCTACCAATATTAAAACGACTCGTGAATCTTCGCCGAGGACTATCGTGGCATGCAGCAGAGCCCAACTACGTAAGATGAAAATTCTTCACATGTAACTAGCTTCCTTATCAAAGCTCCAGGCGTCATGAACTCAGTGGCTCAAGCGCCCACAGAAGAGGGAGAGGAGGCATCATATCCTGAGTTGCAACGCGCCTTTCGGCAACGTGTGCAAGGCAACCCCAGAGAGAGCAACACAAAAGCCGTATTGGCTGTGTGCAAAAGCACTAAAGACAATCGTTGAGAAGGTTTGCACGCTTACTGTTCATCTACTGAGGCCGAGAAATGGTTGATGCGCCCACTTCAGCCAGGTTTGCCATCATCGCACACGGTATGCTACCTCTAGGATGTTCGAGTTGTCTTGTGACAACTGGGGGAAGATCTCGGACAAGTGGAGCCTTCTCCAGCTCGCTTAGCAAGTATCACTATGGAGAATCCAATGCAGAGATACTGGAAACATGTCGAGCAGGCTGGTGTCCCGAAGCTGACTAGAACCACGGCCAGTGTCTGCTCAGGGGCCTAGCCCGGCCGGTTCCAGGGCGATGAGGAAACTAGATGCCCACCTACCGGGACAGGCCGACTGATGAACTGGACAAGAAAGTTAGATTCAGATGCAAGTGAATTATAAGTAGGTTAAACGCCTGTGAAGAGTCGTGCATGTGCTAAAGCAAACACGGCGCACACACCACCGCCGTCGCCTCCTCCCACAGACCTGTGCGTCGACCGCTTAAGGCTCCTGTGTGTGAGATTCGTTAGTTTCTGGGGGCACTGCACTGGGATTAAAAATATCTCTCGTTACGAACGATGGTATAGTTTTCATTATAGGGGGATATATCCAGTTGCATTGTAGCTCTGTTCCGTCACTGCGCTACTGTGGGACGCTTCCATCCTCCGGGCCGTCTCCAGGCTCTATCGCACTCCTGAAGTAGTCGGTTTGAACTTCCTGCGAATATTTGTTATAGTTTGTGTTTGGCCTTGTTTGGTGCCCCCTGTCAATACGGTGATTTGATCAAATCGTTCCAAGCAACTGGGGCGTCTACGGTAGCAACTTCAGTACGGTGGTGACTGTGGCAACTGAAAGTCGGTGGGCTGGTCTTGGATTTACAGTCCACGATAGAAGCCGCACTTCTTTGGGGACAAATTATCTTTCCAAATTAGAAGGGGAGTTAAGCGATAACAACCGTTGTACTGCTGTGACAGATCGATAATCGTGCGCCCACGTCGAGTAGAGGAAGGGCCAGGCGGCTAGAGTATTTCTGCCATGCGAGGGCAATTCAACACACCAGTTCCACTTTATGAGGCACATGCTTTTAATTCCTGAGGCTTGCTCGAGCAACGTCGAGGAAGCACATCATAGCGGCACTTGCAAGCGACGGCGTCTCTGCGATGCTGTGATCTCCCGTCCCTGCAGTCACGGTTGTTTACCCCTGCATGGTAGATGCAATTGAGTTTCCAAAGATCTCTAAGATGCGCGCTTTCCTCTACCTCAGCCCAGTACAACGGCTGGGCCTTCTGGCTCTCCTTTTGAATGATGCTGTCGCCAGCATATCAGCTTTGCGCAGCTGGGGGGACATGGACACAGATTCTATGGCTACTACTGGTGCCTCTGAAGGCCCTTGGACTATGGATTCCGTGCAGGACACCGACACCACCAAGGCAACGTTTTCTGAGCTGGCATTGACAAACATGCGCTCCCTGTTGGAAGGCTCCCACGGTTCCAGCCTTGCCGCCACAAGCCATCTTGTTTCTGCAGAAGGCTACTTGGCAAGTGAACCAGATAATGCCAACGCGGCAGGTGCACAGTCTTTGCAGCTGAAGAATGAAAAGGGACGAAGAGGGCCTATCTTTGGCCGTATCGTTGCGGTCATTTTGTCTGTTGCAGGCTTGGGGCTGCTGGCTGCTCGCCCACGAGTGGCATCTGACATTTTAGGGGAGAAGTTATTCGGCAGAGGAGAGGATGAGCAGCAGGGGCAGAAAATGCAACAGCTTAAGAAAGAGGACCAGACTCAAGAGGATCAGCGGAGTCAGGAGGGGCAGCATCGACGTGTGCAACAACTGATCGAAGACAGAGGGGTCGGACAAATGTTGCTGCTGCACAAGTTGGAAGATCTGCAGCGGTTACTCCCACTTGCTACATTTCTGGCGGACATTTTAGCGGAGGGGGATAAACATGCACTTGCTGCTGTTCAAGACGCTCGTGAGTGTTTCGAAAGGGCTAAGCAGGTGCAGCGGAAGGTCCAGATGGGTTCGTCGGAAAATTGGGGGCACCCCGAGGATGTAATGCAACATGCTCTGGCCAGCGGTGTCTCTGCTGTTTCACGGCTGTGTGAAGCGGCACGGCAACAGGGACTGAGGACGGCGCAGCAAATGCGCAATCTGCAGCGTCCTGCTGCCTTTTCTCTTCTGGAGCTCGATACACTGGCACCAGTGGACCAAGGACTCACAGATTCCCTTGTATACCTTATGGGGAATATTACATTTGCATACCAAGCCTCCATGAATCATGCTTCAAAGGCCCAGCGAGAGCTGAAGTATCTCCCGGCATTGACAGGCGTGGAAAGTGGGGGTTTGCTGGCTGCGGTTGCAACAGATGCCGCCCTTCTCAAAGGAGCGCTTGAAGCTGCAGAGGCGGGGAGACGGTCTACATTTGACTTGAAAGCTGGTGTGACGGCATTTATGTTGTCTCATTTCGTGCGGGAGCAGGTGTTCCGGTACAGGGAATGTCGAGACCTGCTGGAGGGACAGAGACTCCTTTGCATTGTGGAGAGGCAGCGGCAGCAGTCTCTGACCGACAAAGATACCACTGTCCTAGAGACACTCGACAAGCTAGAAGAGGAGCTGGACAGAGGAGATCAGCTGCTGAAGAGATACTATGAAGAAATCGAAAATCTGCTGGGATCAACGGACATCGAGTCTGCGCACTTTGCGAACAAGCCGGCAAGTGGTGTGGGGGAGGAACTGATATCGTTGGTGGAAGATGTTTCGTCCCACTTAAGTTCGATTGCCGGCACTGCGGAGGAGGCAAATGTAGTTAAGGATGCAGAGGTGCATCACGTGTTGGAGAGGGTGGCTTCAAGAGCGACTGAAGAGGCCGCAGTTGCCGCCACAAGGACGCAGGACATCCTAAAAGAGGTGCTCTCTCGGGGAGTTCCCGAGGGGTCCCTGACGGAGACTCAGCTGACTCACGACAACGAAGGCTCTATGAAGCATAGGTTTTCGAACCCCTGTATTTTAGAGGAGCTGCGTAGGGAACTGCAGCTATTTACACAGAAGGCATATATGGCCCGTGACAAGGCTCTCGCTGCAGCGGCAAAGATACAGCAGGAGAGAGACGGCGGATTGAAGCGTATGATGCAATTAGTTGAAGATGCAAGGGATGCTGCTATGCATGCTGAATCCTGTTTGGGGCATGCGGAGATGTTGCGGCTTTTCTGGCAGCTTTCAGAGTCTCTGGAAGACGACCTGAAGCAAAGCGCCAATCTGGCACAGAGAGCAGCAGAAGCGGCAACGCTTAGCCACCAACAGCAGATGTGGGACTCCGAAGGGGACAGTAAAAGAATGCAGATTGAGGTTGTGATAAAGCAAGTGAGTGCCTTACAGGAGGCGGCGAGGGCAAAATCGGACATAAAGAGCCTAGCAGCAACAACAGCTGCACTGAAGGGAGCAGTCATACAGCTTGTTACATTGGTTCAGGAGGACCAGCAAAACAGAACTGAAGAGCTACTTATCTGACATTCGACAAGCTAGACGAGGAGCTGCAGAAAGAAGAGAAGAAGCTGAAGATATAGTACGAGTAGATAGAGCACCTACTGGGTACAACGAACATCGAGTCTACGCAGTTTGCGAACAAGCCGGCAAGAGGTGTGGGAGAGGAACTGATATCGTTGGTGGAAGCTGTTTCGTCTCAAGTTCGATTGCCGGCACAGCGGAGGGAACAAATGCAGTTAAGGATGCAGAGGTGCATCACGTGTTGGAGAGGGTGGCTTCAAGAGCGACTGAAGAGGCCGCAGTTGCCGTCGCAAGGACGCAGGACATCCTAAAAGAGATGCCCACTTGGGGGGGTCCCAGATGGAGACTCAGCTGACTCACGACAACGAAGGCTCTATGAAGCATAGGTTTTCGAACCCTTGTATTTTAGAGGAGCTGCGTAGGGAACTGCAGTTATTTACACAGAATGCATATATGGCCCGTGACAAGGCTCTAGCTGCAGCGGCAAAGACACAGCAGGAGAGAGGCGGCGGGCCGAAAGCCGAAGGGCTACTTACCCGACAAGGCACCAGACTGAATATTCTTGCCGTCGTGGCAAAGCCAGTCTCTAGTATGCGTTGTTCCTTTTTCTCTCCCAGCCGAGGCAGATTTGATGACGTGGAGAGACAGACAAAGATATGTGCAGAAAGGGGTCAAGAGAGACAGACGGCGAACTGCATGCATCTCAATTTCATGGCCGTTGTCGAGCTTAAATCTCCAATGCTTTAAAGGGACTGTAGCGCGATTTGCATCTAGTTATACGGAGGGTGCGGCTGGCCTGTAGTCACGTTGTTGCTGGAGCGGCAAAGATAAAACGCAACGAAGGCGGCGGATTTAGCCATGTGAAGCTGTCGTTCGATACGGCAGCAGCTTTGCTGGCCCCACAAAAGAGCACCAGCAGTGGCAGGGCGTAGCCACCAGCAGCGGCAGAGTGTTGCTACCAACAGCTCCGAAATGAGCAGTAAAAGAAGGCAAATTGAAGCTGTGCTGAAGCAAGTGAACGCCATACATATATAGTCCGGCGATGTCGCAGTTGGGCATCAAGGGCCTCGCAGCGACAACAGCAGCACTGAAGGGAGCCTCCATACAACTTGCGGTATTGGTTCAGGAAGACAGGCAAAACTGGATGGAAGAGCTACTTATCTGAACAGGGCACCAGACTGAGCTTTGTAATCGTCGAGACAGAGTCAATATGCAATATACGTTCTCATATTGGCGTTCCATGTTTCCCGCGCAGCCGATGCATATTTTATGGCGTGGAGACACTCCCAAGGGCAGATACAGGGAAAGGCCAAGCAAGACAAAAAGCGGCGAAGTATGTATCGAATTCAAGGGACACAGGAGGAGGCCTGCGCACCTAAGCTGCGCCCAGAAGTGCAGCAATGAACAAACTCCCATGATTGTAGAGAAGAGAGCAGCATTTTGTCTGCTCCGTATCTGCCCTTGTCATTAGCCAGGCCGTAGTGGGGAGCATTCAAGGCCTGCTCGGTGTGTCTTTTTAGCGGGGGTACAGTACGGGGGAAAGGATTCCCGAAACGCGCGGCGCTACCCAATTAAGTGAGCGGTCAGCAATAAGCAATGAGTGGCACGTCCCTTATTTTGTTCAATATGCTTCAGTGTAGAGTGTTTGCTTAGCAGACCTTTCTGTTTCGTAGACGCTCCACTTTAAGAACGGCTGACTTCGGGGCCGTTGGAGACACTGTTTTAGAGATGGGCCTTTTCACCTTATTCACAGTGCACGAAGCAAAGTCGTGGGTGAGTTTTGTGTGATTACATGAATACACAGCACACATTTGTATGTGTGTGCCTGGATAGTTGGGCATGAACTATACTGATGGCCCTTAGGTGAGCATTCAGCCACTATAGAAAGGGTTGCACAAGTGCCACAAACGCATTTTGCAAAATGAGTTTAATTCGTTCGTGGCCACAATGTCGCCACCACCAATATCACAAACTTGGCCTAACTTTAACATACTAGTTTCCCTCATTGCGGAAAGAGGTACCATTGTTCGATAATTGTTTCATTTGTGTTGTAGGGGCCGAAATATCCATGAATTTGGCACAAAATGTGTACGCTGCTGCAAAGTAGGTTATGCACAATTTAATTTTCCTGGGAGTTGGCATGAACTCTTCACGGAGTGCGGAATGCAGGAATGTTGGGTGCTGATGGTGACGGTGTGGTAGTGTCTAAAATTTACGTGAAAGGCATAGTAACATTTAGAGGTTAACTGAGTAACACTATTCCAGCCTGAAAGTTGTGTTAATGTTGGCTTTTCCTGGCACGCATTACAACAAAAGCCAGGAATGGCCTGTGAAGAGAACCAAGATTTCAGCTCCAGTTACATCCCGTAGGATATGGCTTTTTCCTGCATCGAGGCGGTTGCACCTCGTTCGTACCGGGAAAAATCGAAAATCGTATCGACTTCTGAGGCAAGAAGAATATGTTTTTGGCTAGTACTACACTCCCGTGGAAGTCACCTTGAGGGTCTCGAGGGGTACGTGATGGGTTGCTGAGCAACTCATTTCCAATAGTTCTCGTAGTTCGTCTGGATAGAAAAGACACCTGAAGGTACTGTAGATGGTTTTGCTAAGACTAGGACATCTTCTCTTGATAGCCAAAAACGGTGTATGGGACGTTTTCGAACGCAGCAGTTTCACAGGTGACAACTACCGATGCTCATCAATACTGAACTTCCTTCAGGTGTAACATTCGGAGGTGTATTATCCCTCCACAATGGAATAACATCAACAATTTGAATAGCTGTAAACCTGGTTTAGTTTGCGAGTAGTGTTGTCTAGCTGCGAACGAGCCTGTGATCAGCTTACTTTGGTGGGCGTCGATCAACGAAAGGAGTGGAAGACGAATGCTCCCTGATCCAGCAAATTCCTGCTCCTGAGCAGTGCTTTTTCTGTCACCAGCGTTCCCCATGACTATCAATTGAGACCCCATTTCATCACCATCTTGTGGGTGGGATATCATTTTCATCTTGCATTAACGACAATTCCTACTACAATCCGTATAAGAGACTGACATAAAGCCCTCGTCGAATTACTTGGAAATAGAAATTTGCATCACGTGAATGTATTGCAGAAGCAAAGAAGCATTGTTCATTATCGTTGGGAGGATCCTTATGTGGGCCTTGCACATGCCGCCAAGCTAAGCATGCTACACAGCTACGCACCGTTAGCAGCGGAATGCAATAACTTCAAATCAATCATAGGTGCCTGGCAGGGATAAAGGTCTCAGTCCTAGAAGCTTACTAACAGGCTACATGCGCAACTTGCTCTGTTAGGAGGGGACGTCGTACGGCTGCTTGAGGCTGCTAGCTTCAATGGCGCTGCTGGGAGGGAATGAATTTCCAGGTGAAAAGTGCTTGCTGCGAAATAATGTCTACCTGAAATATCCAACTGCGCCTACTGTAAGTAAGCAAACTACAATTAGGAGGAATGAAATTGAAGCAAGTGCAATTTCTGCGTCCCATGTTCTTTCAGCGAATACAATTCATGGGGCGTGCCTTCGCCTTTACCGACCATCCAGGCATGACGGTCTCTGCGGTGAGAGAGCAGTAAAGTTTCTTGTGTCTCCAAAGCGTTTTCACTTTTCACTTCAACAAGCACCAGAAAACCTGCACTTGTTTACTTTTGGACGGGTAGATGTGGCAATGAGGGTTATATATCTAAGCAAGGATACTACTTCATTGGAGCACAAGATGAAAATGGAAGCGGCCAACCAGCGCTTCGATGTGTGTTTATTTCTTTGTCGAGAATATTGTCTATGGTGGAGTTGAGGAGGCATAACGAAGAGAAACTACAGATAGATCTCCACAAATACAGGTATCAGACACTGGTGAATTCTTCCAACGGTGGACTCGGACCTCCCGTCAATTGTTCATAGCAAGGCAATTCCCCGGAGGAACGCAATCCGTGACAAGCTGATCCGATGCGAGATGCTATGAGGTGGAATGGTGAGCATGCCGAGATTACGGAGTAGTTAATCCTCGAATAGAGGGAAAACGCCACATCTACCGCCCTAAGGCAGAACGCAAAAGTCGGTTTGGAAACGATTCCGATACTAGCCTATGAATGTTGGATTTGTGAATGCGGGCTCCATGAGGAGAAGGAAAGGTGGACACGGACAGCAATCGGGGACTTCGGCGATTGGAAGGCCAAGAAGAGGTATGGAGGGGCGCACCTTTTTTGACGGACAAGGGATAACGGTTGAGGATTACAAACGTTTGGAGAACGCGAGGGAGTTGGCGAAGAAAGGCATTGAGCAGCGCCAGTAGGGGAACCAAAAAGCTGATTAGGGAAAGGCTGGAGTCCTCACCCAACTCGGCGATATCAAGTCCCTCAAAAGATCATGGTGAAAAAGTTTCCAAATGTTCTAGATTGACGAACTACTTATGTGCATGGGGTAGCGTGTTTATATTCAGCCGGAACATGCAGGAGCACCTACAGAAGCCACAACGTGATCGGCAGCTGCTCCTCGAGGAGCATTTATTTTTAAGAGCACGAAAGTATTCTTTTGATGCACACAATTGACTTCTTAGGGCTTCGTTCACTGGCACGGGGATTGAACCAGGTCCAGTGACTATAGGGGCAACTCGGAGGAGGCTGCACTCTTTGCTCGCTCGCACGATTTTTCAAACAATCTTTAATCACACACCGGACGACGGCTATTCTGTCCCTGAATTTGCTGTGTAGGACAAGGTGTATCATGCTGGCAAAAGGGTCTGAAGTGGGCGTATGAACAAGGTCCTGTCACTAATAGACGTAACCTTAGCAAGCAAAAGCTGTCAATAACTACAGTGTTAGTACGGCGTTAGTGCACATGGCCGAAAAGACTTGTCTGTGCTTGTATCCGGGTATGTCCTGTACCTCGACGTAGCAAGGTTCGTTGCAGCTAAAAGGCACCCATTCCCTCTGTTCCAGGCAGTTGTGATGGTGAGCCCAGGAAGCGTGAAGACTGGGGAGGGAGGCCAGCTGCTTTAAAAGAACTCATATGTAAAGTATTTCTACTCTACTGTTGCTCGTGACAGTCCTCCCGTAAGTTCGAGAACACTTGTTATACTGTTGTGTGTCTGCCTTCATCCAAGCAGCAGCGGAAAAGCGAACTCTTTCTGAAACAACATTATGGAACATTTATTTGATTTTTTAAATTTGGAGCTTTTGTTCGAGAAGACTGGAGGCAACAGGAGCACGTGCGCCTATGTCCGCCATTGACCCACAGGGGTCTGCATTGTCGTGCCTGGCTTTCTTGGGTGAAAAGCCTGCCGGTAACGACTTCAAATTATTTTAGGTAAATTGTGTTTTAAATGAAGTTTGCTGCCCGGAGAAGTTCAGCTGAGGTGTGCGTGGGGAAAGACCCGGGAAAAATCGGTGGGCAAAACGATGGAGGCATCGTGGATCTCGCCTACACACGTGTCATGGAAACAGTGCAGTATCAGCCACAGGGGAGCCCACAATACCAGGCAAAAAGGCGTAAGAACGGTTGCTTATATTGATTTTTAAATTCATGAAGAACACTTGAGACGGGTGAACTCAGCCACTTACGAGTTTCCCCTCCTCCAGTTTTCCTGCAGCCTCCACACAGGCTTATCGGTGCTCTCCGGCTCTCCGGCGCCTTGCTACAGTTTGGCTCTTTTGGGTCCGCATGCAGTCTCCCCCCAATTAAATTGATTTTTCTTTTTTTGGTTTATTTACACTCCGAAAACACTGTTCCCCTGCGCACACAGTGGCCTTGTTTGTCTTTCCCTTGTGCGGCTTGCGAGGTTTAAGAGTGTCGCCCCACTAAGAGGCTCTTTCGCGCCTGTGTATGCTCCTTAGGCGTCTACAAAGTTCTCATGCTTCTCTTGTGGCTGTTGCGAGCCCCTGAGGAGCCACAGCATGCGTCTTTTGAGCGTTTCAGGGTTCTCCAGTGTAGTGCCGCTGTTAATTAAGGATGTCAATGCTAGCACATCCCCTCCGCGCAGCTGGGGAGTCCCGGAGAACCAGGCTATGGATCCTACGGATCCCCATGGTAGCGCCTGGGTCATCGAGTATTTGGATGATACCCAAAACGACAAGGCGGTGATTGTTAATCCTGCAGTGACAGACACCCACTCCCTGTTGGCGGGATCTGCCGACACCAGCCTAACCGTTTCAGGCTCGCTTCTCTATGCAGATGAATTTTCCTCGGAAACCGTAGAGGGCGGCATCAAAGGGGCAGTCGCACCATCCCCGCCTCAACACCAGACCAGAGGGAGCCACAGGATGCCGCTCTCAGCATTCTTCGTCACTGTAGTTTTATTTTTTGGTGCATGTTTGAGGTTTTTCACACCCCAGCCCGTGAAGGGGTCGGAGATTTTGAATATCGAGGAAGGACATAGCCTTCAGGAGCAGCCAGGCGGGACAGGGCAGCAGCTTGATCGGCCGCCAGAGCAGCAGTCGGAGGAGGAGGAGCAGCAACAAGAGGAAGACGACGAGCTCCCTGAGACAGATGTGCTGCTGCCGCAGCTGGATGTGCTGCAGCAGATACAGCCACTGGCCTCCTCAGTTGCAAGACTCGTGGGGAAAAGCGATATTGTCGCTGCCCTTGAAGAAACTTGCGACAATATACGGATGGCTAGGGAAGCACAGCAAGAATATGCTGCTGGCAACGTAGGGGCCCCTGGCTCTTTTGAGAATACATTGAGGGAGACTATTGAGAACGGAGTCACGGTGCTGTCTGGTCTGTACGAGGATGCGCGACATCACGGGCTGCGTATGGCGCGAGAAACTAGGGCGGTGAAACCTACTCCTATCAATTGCGAGGCAGAGATGAATATTCTGCATGAGGTGAATGGCGGTGTCATGTCTGCGATACTTTCTCACATGGGTACCCTGAATTTTTATCATAATCTTTGCCAGCAGAAGACGAGTTATATACAGCGGGAAATGCATGGGCTGCCGCCTCTCACAAGACTGGAGGACCGGCAGCTGTTGGGTGTTGTGGCTGCAAATCTGTTGTTTATGGAGGCACTGCAAGAGGCTGTCGACTCAGGCAAACGTTCGGTGACAGATTTAGCGTCGGCCACCACTGCTGTGGCGATGATGCACGTCGTGCGCGAGCAGACTTGCACGTATAGAGAATACAGGGACATCATGGAGGGGCAGCGTGCTCTATGGAAAGCAGCGAAGCAGCAGCACCTACATTCTTCTACTCTAGCAAACCCTGCTGCGCTGCAGACCCTGGGTGAGCTGGAGGAGCAACTCCAGCTGGCACAACAGCTGCTCTCCAGTCACGCGGCTGCGGTGAATAATATGAATGAATCCCCCGCCATCGGCCTAGCACAAGCTGCCAATCAGCAGGCGCAACAAGTGGGGCAGGAGCTGAAAGCCCTGCTAGACGATGTGACCTCTCGCATGAGATCCGTTCCCAACCCCACAACGACAGAAGCGGGTACAGGTCACACAGAAGATGTGCAGAAAGTCATGGAATATATGGCATCGAGGGCCATTCAGGACGCAGCAGCAGCAACAAGGAGAATTGTTGAGCTTCACAAAGCGATGCAAAGCAATAAGGGCCCCCACGAGTCTGTGGAGGAGGCAGACCAACACCAGACAAAGCAGGAGCAGGAGCAGCAACAGCAGACAGGGTCTGCCGCGGAAGCTCCAGAGAACGTTCCGATTCGTCACGATCTGAAGGCGGCGTTTCAGCGTATAGAGAGGAAGGCCAAGGTCGCATTCAACCAGGCCTTCGGTGCGTCAGTCTCGCTCAAAGAGAGCGGCATCAACAACGCAGAAACACCTCCAATGAACTTGGTCTTGACTGCACGGAAAGCCGCTACTGAGGCTGAGAACCTCTTGGGGGAAGCCGAGATGCTGTGGCTGCAGTGGAAACTGATGAAGGCTCTCGAGGAGGACATCAACTTGAGTACCAGCATTGCGCTGAGAGCAACAGAAGCCCTCCAGCAGCAGCAGCAGGAGCTTCTGCACCTGCGTCCTGTAAAAATACAAAGTATCGCCAAAAGAACCAGTATGGCTAACGCTTTGGTGACGCAGCTGAACAATTTCACGGCTTCGTCGGGGTCCCATGATACTTTGGAGGACTTGGCAGCAGCAGCAGCAACAGTGAAGGGGACGGCAATCGCCCTCTTCTCCTTTGTTCAAGAAAACCAACACGATGTAACTCACAGCATTCTTATCTAAACAAGATAACACGAGGAGTACGAGGCACACCAAGACGTGAGAAGATCAACAAAACACAACAAGACACAACAAGACACCAGACAACCAGGGGCTTCACCCGTAAGGCGAAGGCTACCTACGCTGCTGCGGCGGAGAGTTCCGGCTGCCTCCCAGCTGTACAGCTTAGGACAGCCTCATCGTGTTTGAGTTAGTGTACACGGAGCGCCAGACGGAAGTGGGAGAGAAGCCGACAGGAGAGAAAGGGAGAGAGGTAACAGGAAAGAAACAGGAGCAGCGTCGGCGACGGAGCAGCTGACTTCTCTCTGGGATGCAGGTCTTCAGTAGAAGAGGAAGATAAGGGTTTAAGAGGGCGGCTGCACATATCTACTTCTTATGCATATTTATTTCTTTAAGGATGTGTTGTTATCCCTGATCATTAGAAGGGGCCTCTTCACGAGCTCACCTTATGTCTCAGGTGGGAGGCAGCCTGTTGCTGCCGCCTAAGTGCCGCTCTGCGTGCGTCTTTAAGACCCTCCCGCTGTCCTTACGCTCCAGAGGAGATGCAGCTTGTTTTTGCCCCATGTATTACCTTGGAGTCGCACAGAGGACGAATGGATGGCGGAATAGGAGTAGAGCCTGTGCACTGTAGGGGGTTTCCTCCTTTGCTCCCAGTCAAACGGAGTTATAGTCGGGATACACCGACTTGTACATTAGGCAATGTATATATATGTGTATATGTGTATGTACATATTGGTAGGGGCGACACTCAGCCTGTGCTGAGATTGTTTAGGCCATTTGGCCGCCAGCAGCAGCGCCAGCAGCAGCAGCAGATGCTGATGCTGCAGTTAGAATGAAATTGCCTTGGCGGAGGAGTGGTGATGCCGCTCTTCCATTCGTTTGTTTGTTAGTTCCCAATGCCATGCTTTGTTTGTGTCGCCTTGGGGTTTGCTTGGCTTTGCCCTTTGTTGGCAACTTTCACTAAGGAGGAGGAAACAGCGGGGGTGCTCTGCTGCTGCAGAAGCCGATTTCTAGCAGCAGAATGGCGGCAGGTACATATCTCTTGCAGTGACAGGGGACAGAGCCGCCCGCAACTTTAAACTATGATTCATTGATGCACCTGGGGCATCGCCATACCCTGCGCTTCACGGAGCAGCAACAGCTGCTGCTGCAACCAGCAGCAACCAGCTGCAGTTGATGGGAGTAGCGGACACAGGGGACCCATCGTTAGCCCCACTACCCACGGCGTGAACATGGTTGCCGACGAACACGCTGCCTTTGCTTGTAGGGTGGGAGACAGTTCGCCTCAAATATGCGTGTTTGCTGCGGCAGCTGCAGCTGCTGCTGCCTATGCACCTGCTGTAGGGTGCCGGTACTGTGCTCACTGTCTGCTGCAATGAGTTGCCACTGTGGTACACAACCCCAGCAGAAGCTGCAGCAGGAGGCCGTCCTTGGGCTGAATCCTGAGGCTTAACAGGAGCAAACAATTTTGGGGCGCGGAAGGCTGCTGCAGCAGCACCCGTAGCAGCACACGATTGTTTTATATCGTGGTCGCTGCAGCAGCGCACTTTTGCAGCAGCAGCTACTGCACGCAGGCCCAAGAGCAGCTCAGGAGAGCGTCACCTGCTGTTGCTTGCTCTCGTGCTTCAGGTTGTTGCAGGAGAGAGCATAAAGTGTGCTTGCTCTCTTTTGTATGCTGCTACTTATACTATTAGGCTAAACCTCCACAGCAGCCAACCGACACTGCTGTTCCCCATTTCGTTCTGTGCTCCTTGGAGGGGGGTCGCAGTGATATGAGACTCTTTTATTCGTAGCACAGCTGTTTGCAGGCGTTGCTGCCGTTGCTGCTGCCGTGGGGTAACAACCTCGAGTTGTTACTGCTGCTGCGATAACCCTGGCTTAGCTGGTTGCTGCTGCTGCTGCAAAAGTTTGCAATACAGGCTTACACTAAGAACTCCGCAGCAAATGAAAGGGAAACTGCTGCGGTGGGATGTTATACACCCCAAGTCAACCCAAGATGTTTATTTCGACAACAAATGCATGCACGCGCATATATGCATGCTCATTGTATTCACTCTTATTTATATCCACGCATAGGAATTTATTGTACGCACGGGGAAAAGGTCAGAAAACTGCGAAGAGATACGTTAGAACACACCGTAATACCCCAAAGCTCAAACTGTAGAAAATGAGGCTCTAGAGACGGGCCAAACGAACAACAGGAAGGGCTGGCTATGGGTACCTGCTTGAAGACAAAACCCTATACGCCTCCCCCTGGTGACCCCTGAATGCGGCATGGGGAGTATTATGCTGCAGTGTCATCTAATATATATACGGGACAAATATATACGGAGAAATGCTTGCAAAATAGGCCTTAGGAAGGCTCTTCTAAACCCCGCAGCGGTCGAGGACACAAGCCTCCTAAACCCCAATAAACCTTCTTAGACCCTCAAAATCCAAAGCCCCAAACCACAAACCCTAAACCCCAATAATCACAGCTCAAGGAGTTCCCCCTCCGCTAACCCAACAATTCTGCGGTGGAGGGCATCAGCGAACTGATAGTCACACAGGTGCGCCTTCCGTTGCAGTTTCTCCCTTCCGATATCCTATTTGAGACAGCAAGTGTATATACACCTCAAGTTAACCGCAGCGGCGGCAAAAACGCTATGCAGGGAAGGAGCATGGCAGATTGCCACTGTAGGGCACACAACTGTTGCAGCAACAGTAGCAGAAACTGAACATGCAAATGCAGCAAAGGAGCAACGCAGCAGCTGCGGCAGTCAACAACCCCCTCAGCAACAAGTGCAGCACAATGATGCGAATATGCTGTTGTGTAGCAAGGCAATTGTTGCCACTTCTATGTACTAGCCGAAGGGACCTCTACTGCCTCTGGGGGGCCCTCGATAGCAGCCCATCAGCACGGCTGCAAGAAGAGGCTGACGCTTTTTATTACCTTCATAGCTTCCCATGTTTAACAAAACATTTAAGTACATTTTCGAGTAGTTGTTTCCATCTCGTGTAACGGGGAAGGAGCGGCAGCTGCAGGCCCTGTTGCTGCCGCTCCTGCTGCTGCTGCATTGAAGACCCTGCTGTCTTCTGCTTCTCTTCATATGCCATCCTCCTGTTTGCCGTTCATTTCTTTTTGCATTTATATCTTCGTTGTAAACTCTCTTCTGCAGTCCCAATCCCCGGCAAGGCCGCGCATGCGTTTGCTGCTCCTCCTGGGGCTGCTGCCGTTCCTGCTGCAGCTGCTGCTCCTCTGGCCACGTTGACAGCCGGCTGCCTCTCAGCGACGTACTGCCTGCAGTAGAAGCAGCAGCCTAGCAGCTTCTGTTACAGCGATTGCAGCATGTATACCCTCCTGGACCGTGCAGCACTTGCAGCACCAGCAGCAGAAGCAGCAAAGACAAGAGCACTTGCTGCAGCAGCATTATTCTTTGTAGCTCTCACTAGCAGCAGGAACAGCAGCGACGCTGTATGCAGCAGCAACAACAGCATTGGCAGCAGCAGCAGGCGCAGCAATACGAGGGAGCAACAACAACAGTGTACTCAACAGCAGCAACAGCAGCAGCCGCAGCAATGGCAGCCACTACGGACGTGCTGCGCTGGCGGCTGCGGGGCTCTTCTACGAGCACAACGCCTGTTGGCTTGGCCCTTCCCGTGTCGTGTGGGGAGCTGCGTGTACACCTGAAGGAGCAGATGGGTGTTGCTGCACTAACAGCCATTGATTTGCTGCTGTCTCTTGAGGGAGCTGCGGATGACGTGCTGCCTGACAGTATGCTGCTGCACCAGCCTTTGTGCGTTCTTGTGCAGCGGAAGCCTGCTGCTGCTGCTGCTGCTGCGTTGCGCGAGGCGGAGCTCAAGTACCAGCGGCAAATGCAGGAACAGCAGCAAATGCAGGAGCAGCAACAGCAGCAACAGCAACA
Organism: Eimeria sp. OTU-X; assembly: GCA_904066255.1. Taxonomy (NCBI): domain Eukaryota; phylum Apicomplexa; class Conoidasida; order Eucoccidiorida; family Eimeriidae; genus Eimeria; species Eimeria sp. OTU-X. The sequence continues at coordinate 21,909 of CAJFCX010000210.1, forward strand.
GCAGCAGCCACAAAACCCTCAGCTGCAACGGCCAACAGCAGCGAGCCGAGCAGCAGCTGCAGCTGCCGTTGCAGCAGACGGCGTTGGGCCGGCTGTTGCGGCTTCTTCCACGACAGCTGCTGGCAGCAGCGACAGCAGCTCTGGTCTTGTAAGCGATGACTACACCCAGGGAGCAGCAGCAGCAGCAACAGAGGAAGAGCGGCTGCTGCTGCAGGCAGTCATGGATGTTCATGACTCTCGCAAGGGCTTCCTACGTGCAGACACCAACAGCAGCAGCAGCAGGAGGGGGCCTGGAAGCCACAACCTGATGTGGGTAAGGAATCAAGATGAAGGCAGCAACGGCAGCAGCAGCAGCAGCAGCACAAATTATTATCGCGGTTATGCTGGAGGCAATGCTGCGGCTGCTGCTGCTGCTCGGCAGCAGCAGCATGCATACTACCAGCAGCAGCAGCACTATGTAGCAGCATCAACAGCAGTTTCTGCTGATTACATCTGCCATATGTGTGGGGAGATGGGCCATCACATCAAGAATTGCCCAAAGTCTTCCGATGCAAAACAGCAAAAAAAGATCAGACCTGCAACAGGTACAACTTAGCACCAGCTGCAGCAGCAGCGTTTGCTCTTGCTGCTGCAGCGGGGGCGGTGGTGGTTAGATGCTGAGCTGGTTGAGAGGTTCAGGCAAAGCATTGTTGTTCGTGTTGCTGCAGCTGCAGCTGCTTATTGTGATGGTGCTGCTGTTTGTGCTGCTGGTGCTACAGGATTGCCATCGTCGTTTTTGCGAGACATTTTGCCTTCTGAAATACACAAGTACCAGGAAGTGTACATAAAAAAGGGTAAGAAGACCCAAAGCAAAGGCATTTTACTGGAACAGTACTGACACTAAGATACGACAGTTAAGTTCGTAAGCAGCTGTGCAGCAGCAGCAGAAGCAGCTGCAGCTATGTACTAGCTGTATTTTCAGCTCACAACGAGAGCCTGTCTAGCTAGCGATCGGCCGATGTAGCTAGCTGGCTCTGGTGTGCGTGGGGCTAGCAGCCTCTTTGGCCTGCTTAGGTGGTTGCTCGTTGGCTGCCGCACGTGGCTAGCCAGCCAGCTAGCTAGCCAGCCATTTAGCTAGTTGGCTGTCGCACGTCACTAGCTAGCCAGCCATCTAGCTAGCAAGCGAGCTGTTTGGCTGCAGCGTGTAAGCGCCGCTAGTAGAGGGGTTGTTGGTGTGTTTGTGAGGTATTGGGGTGTACAGACGGAAGTTTTGCGGTGTTGAAGACAGCAGCAATAGGGGGGTTGTCTCTGTTGGGATCGTCGTTAGATGCTCGTATCCAGCGACATGTGGGGGGAGCAGCACATCTTAAGTGCGGCTGCTGCAACTCTATCTTTAAGGCACCCACACTGACACCGTGCTGTGGGGAGACCTTCTGCAGAGCATGCCTTGTGCTGTATCTGCAGCAGCATCCTGCTGCTCCTGGTGCTGCTGCTGCTGCTGGAAGCAGCAGCGCAACAACAGGTGGACTGACGGGACACTGCCCGGGGTGTAATGCTGCTATTGCTGCAGCAGACTTAGCTGCTAACACGGTGCTGCAGCAGAGTGTTGACACTGTTACCTGCAGCAATACCACTCGCTGGACTTGGCAGCAGCAGCAGCAGCAGCACGACACAGCAGCAGCTGGTCCTGCTGCTGCAGCGAGTGTAATTAAGAACGAAAATCCTCAGCCGGGATCAATTGCTGACCTGCTATCCAGGAGATCCGTGTCCTCGGAAACAGGTGAAGACTCCAAAGCAGCAGCAGCGACAGCAGCAGCAGCAACGGCAGCAATGGCAGACACAGCAGCACCAGAAAGTGCAGCTGCAAATGGCGAGCCTAACTCCCTTCTTAAGGTGAAGGAGGAACAAACAGATGCATCTCAAACACCAGCTGCACCCGTTGCAGCAACAGCAGCAGCGACACCAGCACAGCCCACGTCTTCGCTACAAGCGAAGAAAGAAGAACCGGATCCAGTACCCGCACCGCTAACGCTAACGCCAGCAGCAGCAGCAACAGCAACAGCAACAGCAGAAACAGCACCAACAACCGCATCACAAAGCGAAGAAGAGGCACTTCCGGATATAAGCGATTTGCTGCATTTCAATATTCCAGTGGAGCAGATCATGGAGTAGGTGCTGCTACTTTTTGCTGCTGTTGTTGCTGCTGTTCTGCTGCTGTAGCTGCTGCTGTTTTGTTGCTGCATCTGCCCCTTTCTGTGCTGCTGTGTGCCTATGGTGTATAGGCAGCACCGCATAGCAGAAATACAAATCAAAGCCTACAGAGAAAAACGGAAGGCAGCTGTGGCTTTGGAGACAGCCTCTTGATGCAGTGGAAGCAGCAGCAGCAGCTGCAGCAGCAGCAACTGCAGCAGCAGTCGCGTACAGTCGTATGTTGCTTATCTACGCTTTCTTCCTTTCTGCTTTGGGTCAGGGTGAGGACTGCAACGAATGCAGGAGAAGCAGCAGCAGGAGCTGCAGCGGCTGCTTTCGCTCGTGCTGCTCGAGCAGTAGCCGGTGTTCGCAAACAGCAGCACCAGCTGCTACAGATGAAACAGCAGCAGGTGCTGTTTCATTTACAGCTGTGGCTCTTCTTTTCTGTGATTTGAATGGACCATAGAATGGCTTCAAATCTTTTTTTGAGTCCCCTGCTAAGTCAGGGAAGGGCACCTGGCTAGCTAGCTAGCTAGCTAGCCAGCTGGCTGCAGGAGAGGCTCCTAGCTTGCTACTTAGCTAGCTAACTAGCTGCAGGAGAGACTCCTAGCTACCTAGCAGGCTCGCTATACTTGCCGGTTGCCTTCATTCGGGTTATTCTGCTGTCATGATCTGCGGTGCTCACATTCGCAGCTGCGCTTGCTGCAGTTGCAGCAGCAGCTGCTGCTACAGTAATAGGGGCAGCAATCCTGTGTACTGTGCATACACCGCAGACACAGCGGTGTCTTCTTCTTCAGCAACTCTGTACAACGATTCTTTAATTCGCTTCAACTCCTAGAGGATGGGCCGCTGCTGCTGTTTGAGTTGTTGCTGTTGTTGCTGCTCCTTGTGTTGCTGCTGTTAGTGTCGAGCCACTACAGCGGAGGCTCCTGCTGCTGGTGCTTTATGTTTTAGTTAGTATTTTGTTGGTTAGGAGCGGCGAAGAAGGCTGCAGTTTGCTGCAGCTGCAGCGTTGCTTGCTGCTGCTGTGGGCGTTGCTGCTGTAGCTACGTTAGCTGCTGTTCCTGGGCCAGCTGCTCCTGCTGGGTTAGCTGCTCCTGCTGCAGCGCTTGTTGCTGCTGATCGTGTGGGGTTTTGTGGCTCCTTGATCTCCCAGCAAAGACATCAGCAGAAACAGCGAACAGCCTCGCCAGGTGCAGCAGGAAGCCGCAGCAGAGACAAAAAACAAGCCCCAAAAGCACCAGTCGCTGCTGCGCCCCTGAAAGCATGTAGTGGCAGCAGAAGAAGGAGACACGGCTACAGCAGAGCCATAACACTGCACTGATGCTGCTGCAGAAGGGGCGACGACGGCAGCTGCGAGAGCAGCAGCTACTTCAGGGGCAGCAGCTACTGCTCCAGCATCAGGTACTGCAGCACTCACAGCTGCATCAACACACCTGCTGCACTAACAGCTGCTGCAGCGGAAGTCATAGTAAAAGCTCGCAACAGATGCTATTGCAGCAACACCTCCCATCGCCAGCAACAACGGCAGACACAGAGGCAGCAACAGATCTTGCAGTAGATAGGAACAGCAAGAAACGCCACAGCACCAGCGCCTCCAGCAGCAGCAACAGCAACAGCAGCAACAGCAGCAGCAGCAGCAGCCTCACCAGTGCTGAAGTTCCACGCCGATTGAGCGACAACGGCGGGGTTTTTGAGGGCTTCAAGTAGAAGAGAAGGGTCTCTCCAAACCCTCAATAAGAGGGGTTTGCAAACCTGCCACGTCTGTGCATGCGCTGTAGCAGCAAGCTGCAGTAGCAAAGCCCCACGCAAGATTGCTGCCATCCAGGTGAGCAGCAGACCAGCAAGCTGCTGCTCCCCTGTGCGCCCGAGTAGCAACGTAATCACACACGAAAAAATGCTGTGCTGCAGCAGCTGCGGCTGCAGCAGCAACAACAACTCCTGCCGCGGTAGCACTGCTGTCTCGGGTTTGCTTTGCAACTCGAAGCCATTCTTCCCCCAATGAAAGAGGGAGGAGACCAGGGTGTGCAGAGAGAGAGACACCCCTGCAGTAGTAGAAGCAACAGCAGCAGCAGCAGCACCTGGGTCAGCAACAACAAGAACAGAATCTCGTCCACCACAACAACAGCGCGAGAATCCCAGAAGCAGCATCAGCATGAAAAGCAGCAGCAGCAGTAACAGCAGCAGCAGCATGAATTGCAGCAGTACCAGCACCTCTCAACACTGCCAGCAGCACGGAGAGGAGCAACAGCAGCAGCACTGCATCGACTGCAGCAGCAGCATCCTTAGCAGCAGCTCTAGCAACACCAGCAACAGGAATAGAGGTATCTGTTCGCGTACCTGTGAAATTGTTGGCTGTGTATAAGGCAGTTGCATCGGGCATAACAACACCACTAAAGGACAGGGAATCGAGCAGCAAGAAGATCCCCGTAAGCAGCAAAGGAGAGAGAGAAGGAATTAAAGGACCTGATCTTGCTAACAACTTAGGCAATCTCCTGCTGCTTAATGGCTCCTCTAAATGAATAAATACTATGCATGAACCACCAAGTATCAATACCAATGATACAGCCTCACGAAGAGGGGGAGCCCAGTACACCAATGTTGCCCCTGCAGAAGCAGCAGCAACGACAGCAACAACAGCAGTAATTTCTAGCAGCAGCAGGATCTGCACCATCAACAAGCTTGGCAACTGAATACGCAGACGCCGTCCTAGCAGTAGCATTACCCGGCTTGGTATCAGCAACAGTAGCAGCCTTAGCAGCAGCAGCAACGGCAGTCATCTTCGTAGCAGCAGCAGAACGGCAGCAGCAGGGTTATCCCGTCGGGTGGCTTATTGTTATTTTTATTGTTTTAATAGTCATAATTGATTTGTTTCTCTTCTAGATACTTTTTTCTCCTAAAGACCGTACATGAGCAAAGAGCAAAAATACAGCTGGAGAGAAGAATGGCCATTCTCCTTAAGTTGGTGACTCTGCTGTTTTTCTTATAAGGAGACCTCCTTGATGGTGCATGCAGCCTATGGCAGCTAGGGGAGAAGCAGGGGGCCCCGGGGGCCCCTGTTGACAGCCGATAGAAAGCTAAACTTGGCAGGGAAGGAGGCACAGCAGATGATAACAGCAGAGAAGGAGGAGACACTACAGACACCCCACACTCATCCTGCTGCTCTGTAAGGGCCCCAAGGCTCGCCATCGACCTTGCAGCAATGCAGCGGGGGCCCTCCCTGCAGGGGGCCCCTCGGAGAACCCTTGCTGCCCAAGGTCACTTCAAGGGGCCCCCCAAGGTCACCTGAAACCCGGTCAGCCACACCTACGGGGGGCCCCAGAAGCAGCAGTAGCAGCAGCAGCAGTAGCAAACGCTGCAGCAAATGGTGAATGCCACAGATTACGCCTCAGGAAAACGCCAAGCCTCCTCAGTCTTCAGGGGCGGCAGCGGCTAAGAGGGAGGGGGAGCTATAGCTACAGCAGCAGCAGCGGGTCCCGGTCTTCAATGAATTAACTTGAACGGCTAACTACAGCAGCAACACGAGCAGCAGCAGCAGCAGCAAGCTGAAACTTGTTCCCTATTACACTATCAGGGGCTTTCATAGGATCCCCCTCGATGCTCCGGGGTCTGTCCTATAGAAGAACTATCCCATAGACGCAAGAGGCCCCACCTCCTGTGGGCTTTACGCACACCAAAATCTTTTAATTGCTTTAAATAAGTTATTTTTGTAAGAAGATAAACGTTTATACTCGAAGAAGCTTTATGTTGGCTGGCCGTGGAGGCCCCGTTAGGCTGCACAGCAGCAGCTGCAGCAGCCGCTGTAGCAGCAACGGCAGCCGCTGCAGCGGCAGCTAATGGAGCGCACCTGGGGCCTTCGAGATTGCAGCAGCAGCTGATGTGTTGATTGATACGTCTTAATTCCTTGGGCGCCCTTGCTGTCCTGCAGCGGGGGTGTCCAGGCACCTGCGTTAGCTTGGATGACTGCAGTGAGTAGAAGACACAGAAGACAGGAGCAAGTCTCCTTATTACACACGATATAAGAGGAAGTTGCTGCTGCTGTCTCTAGGGAGGCAATTAAACTTTAATGCATTTAATTAACGAATGATACACTCTCCTTCCCCTCTGTAAGCAGACACAGTGGCACTAACAAAGAAAGCTGCTACCACCATTATATGTAGATAGCAACACCCCAAGGCCTTTGATAGAGTACCATAGGATCGACTCCCAACCTGGGATCGCCTCCCACTGGGATCTTCCCGCAGTATGGTATCGCCCCCCAATCTGAGATCGTCCTCCAGCATGGGATCGCTATGTGATCGAATACGATCCCAAATGGGATGGACTCCCAACATGAGGAAATCTACCGCAGTAAAAAAGGCAGACAGAGCAAAACTAGCTAAGTGGCACAGCGCTACGCTGCGGCGGGGACAGGTTGCTGCTGTCGAAGCTCGACAGCTAGCTAGTCCCCTCACGTGTTGTCGAGGGGCAGGAGCCCTGTATCCAGCTAGCTAGCAAGCCATTTACTCGACCAGCTAGCTAGTTACTTGGCCAACTAATTAGGTACACGGCCAGACAGCTACCCAACTTCCCAGCTAACTATCTTGTTTGCCAGCTATAGCCAGTTGATCAGCTAGCCAGCTCAATCTATTTGGACGGCCCCTCGTCCGAGGCGTCTCTACAATGGGATGTACATACACCTATGGGTTTAATTTGCTGCCCCATAAGGGCTTAGGAGAGCTGCAGATACACCGCAACTTATGAGATTAACAAACCTTGTTCGTGTGTATACAGCTATTACGTACAATGCCACTAAGCGGTGCGCAGCAGCCGCTGGAGCAATTGACGATTCTGTACCCATTTATACAGCCTATATAGCACACAAATGCACGTATATGTATATGCACGAGTGTACATCTGTGTGTACATACATATATATGTACATCTGTTCCTACATCTATACATACGTATCCATTTATACAGATATATGCAGATCTATATAAGAAATATAGACATACAGGCCTTACATTGAATATATATATATA
>CAJFCX010000211.1:0-29064 GCA_904066255.1 Eimeria sp. OTU-X
CACACACACACACACACACACACACACACACACACACACACACACACACACATTAGGGTGTCAGGTATGTAAATTTTGCATTTTTGAGCTGGCGTTTTGGCAAGCCCATGCTTTGTAGAATGAGCGTTGCTGGATCAACTATGGTGGTTACATCAGGGCTCGGGCAACGGGACAGGAATGCCTACAGCAGATAATTAGCCTCCGAGTCTGAGCAAAGGCGGCCAATCGCTACGGCTCCAAAAACGTTAAATTTGAAATTGATGTAACAAATGCGTCCACCCAAGGAAGCGCTGTTGAGGAAAGCGCATCCTTAATAGGTGCTTAATCGATGTCTCCAAAGAGTCAATTCAGTTGTCGACGTATGCACGTATGCACCAAACACCGTGCTTTTGGTGCAGCAGCCCTTACGTTGACGCTGCAACGCTTAATATAGGACTATTGGAAGCAGCATGAAAGCACGGGGGCAAACAGAAGCTTCTATGTGCAGCTCCACCCAGATCAGGGTTAAAAAAATTGCCGATGCTTAGACGACCTATTGCCATCGGCGTTATCGCACTTCGTCCCGCCTAGAGAGCACGAACTGGTGGAACTACATGGTTTGCATTGGTATGGTTTCTGCCTGCGGAGGGCCTAGCCATGTCTCGTATCACTATAAGCGCGGCGCAAGGCCGTACGTAGATAGGCCTCATTCCAAACGGGGAACAATTTGCGTCCTGATGGGAGCGGCTACTAGTGTAAAGCCACATAAGATGAATGACTAGCCCACTGCAACCGAGAATAGTCCACAGCCAGCGCAGAGGTGCTTGTGTCTCGTGCCGAAGTTGGAGATGTTGAAACGAGGATGTAGCACCATGCACAACATGCATATTGGCCAAACACGGTAGACCTCAGCACTCCAAATGAAGCTCACCCAGAGGTCACAAGTATGTCGCGGTACCCTGGTTTCCATTGCCGACAGTAGTATGCTCAGTGTGCTTTCGCCCTTCGACGGCAGCTCATTCGTTAGCGGATTCCTCACTGGTGGCCAAAATTCATTGCCAACGGAGGCCAGCAATCCAAAACTCTTGAGTAGACTCCGCATGCTGCCATCGAACAGGTAGCAGCAAGACGCATTTCGAGTTGAAGCGTAGTCAGGCCCTCGTGTGCGTGTGGTACACCTGCCACTCACTGCCTGCAAGCGAACCGATTACTTTCGCTGGGGGAGTGAAGCTGAGGTGATGGGAAAACCCACGCTAAGGCGCTGGGGTTCACATAAAACCCTGCCAAGCGTACTCTCTTTATCATTGCGCTCACACCTGCGTGCATAGGCGCTACTCCTCTCCAGCAATGTTGGAGAATACATATGTAAATAGGTTAAGCAGAATGATCCCATTTGGCGAGTTGGAGTGGAATTCGAGAGAACCGTACCTTCTGTATGGCCAGTAGCCGAGATCAAGCGGGTGTCGGTTTAGCAGCAGGACGGAGTCGCCATGTCTACCAACTCGACAGCGCTACACAGAGGAGTAGCGAAGCGCTGATTTGATCGGCTCTCTGGCATTTTTTACTAGTTTGGCGGTGTTAATACGGCATATTCTTGCTCACAGTCCGTCTAAGATATGCAAATGGCTATCAGTCGAAATTTTCGTCGTTGAACCAAGTCTGCTCAGCATCTGACCATATTATCAGACAGCACCCACTAAACGCCGTGCACTCAGTCCAGTACCGCTGATTTGGCAGGTTCTAGTCCGGTGATAACAAGTATCCACGTTGTGCGCCTCCGAGCAAAGCCGACCATAGATTCAAATTCCAGCGTACGCGCTGTTAATTACATATTTATATATGAATAAGCAACGCCGCCAATATGACTCTGCGCAGCCAATCAACTGCCAAAACTGTTCCGGCCTTTCAAAGGGACAGATTAGTATGCACACGTGTGCTGCTACACACTTCCTGCAGGTCCTCAATGAAACACCCGACATCTGTTGCCAATCTTTTCCGCTGCTCGTGAAAAATCCATACTTGACTAGTCAAACGTTTCGCTCCCAGCGAGCAAAATCATCCGGTCACGCAGTGAAGATATACCAAAAGACGCAACCTACTGTGAATTCGCCATTTGTGATGCTGCTTCCCGCTGGGAAGCGAGAAGCTGCTACGAACAAGCTGCCATCGGAAATACTTTGGCAACGACCCGATCTTAGTTAACATCTCTGCCAAGCACACCAAAATGAAAGCCGTCCCAAACCTGCACCGGTGTGCTCATTGGAGACTTACCCACTGCCAGTCAGCTCCACATCAATTGTAGCAGTCTTTGCTGTGGGCCACGACAGCGGGGCAACACACTTCGAGACATAAAGTACATATTTTGGCTGTATTTTGCCTGTATAGGCACATGTGTCGACGCTGCCGCGCGAAGTCCAAGGCTTTTGCAGCCTTGATTCAGCCGAGAGCCTCCCATGCAACCGGGAGCAACGGGACTAGCTTTCTCCGGCTGTACTCTGCCACAAAGGAGGAAGACGAAGAGATGCCCGCACTGCTGAATTGTGGGCTATTCATTGTTGGCGTGCACTCTGCAGCGCCAATCGAGACCTACCGACTTACAGCAGCCTGCGACAACGCAATACAACAAGAAAAAAGTTTTGTAGGTAAAATGTCTTCTCGATTAGCTTGCTTGTTACTTAGGGAACAACGAAGACGAGGAGTTTCGAAATCTGTGAGGATGCTCACTACCTGCAGGACAGTCGGAAATAATGCATCTCCACCAGCCTCAAGTGCCAAGTCTGAGTGTCCCACTACTATGCGCAACCATTTCAGAAGGAACATGTCAACTATATCCGCTGCCGATGAACTTACTACCTGACAGTTGCAGTCCAACATCGCGAAATGGCTCAACGGGAACCTGTAATAGCCTGTTATCACATTATCATCGCTTTCTGCAAAGGACAGCATCGTCATGTTCTTCCCCCATGCGTATCCACACACACGTGGGGTGTATGTGTGTGTCCACATAAAACTGTAACGTGCCTTCTAGCACTACACAGTGCGTAGAGAAGTTTGCCCAGTGCACTTTCCCACCAGATGAAGCTACTTTGCGAGCGAGCATACACAGATGAGCCCCACAGTGCACAAATTTATAGCAGGCGTGCAAAGCTAGAAGCGCTTCCTGCCTTCCAAATTTCTGGCTGCTAATGTAAGAGGCGGCGGCAAACCCACCTGCCTGTTCCTACTATTTAAAACCATTGGTGGCTCGGCCACCTATTTTGCAATTTCCCAAACTTCCACCTTACGAAACGCATTTTGTCCTACTCGCATGCTTTCAACCTCGCTGCGACCTCCCCGCGATGAACAAAATGGTCCGATGTACATCACAGCAGCCGTTCAAAAGGCCGTATTTCCAGGCTTCAATATACACGTGTAGTAAAACCTTCTTAAAGTACTTCCTGGCCATGGGCAGTTTTGGTCTTTTCTTGTATCCAGTCTATGCATTCCAGCACTACCATCACATGTCTGGTAACCGCCACTTGAACATACACTACCCGCTACCGTTCGCAAGTGGACACAGCTCAGGGCATACTGGCTTTAGTCACATGCAAACAACTGGAACCTCAAGACTTGGTGTGGACAGCAGTTAGAACCGATATCTCCTGGAAATTTTCACTATAAAACGGAATCATTCTCAAACGCTCTGGCAGGACTTCTGAACCATGGAGGCCTGGTGGTTTGATGGGCCGCTGCTTTCAGTGTCCGCCCAATATAGTCAGCTGGCGTCCAAAACAGATTACGTCGTAACGAGAAATTTTTCACTTACTGGCTGGTACCCAGCGCAAGCTCGTAACTCACCGACGTGGCTATGACTATCGGCTAATGAGACATATCAATGCGCTTTATGGTCCCCAAACTGCAATAATCAACCTCTGCGGCCAGCCTTCGAGATAATGCAATGCCGCGTGATTGGGAAGTGAAATTTTTCCGAATATTTTAGCCGACAGGAATAAAATGGGACAGAGAGGACTCCGAAAGTCTTAATGCAGTATGCGAAGACCGTCTGTCGCCTCAGGAATCACTCCCATTCATTTACAAATTTCAGATGTGGTAGATGCAGCACACCAAAACCTGCAATGATTGTGCACCGCGAATAACTGGGAATCGGTTTCATGCCTCTACACATTAACAAGCTGTATTGCCCAGTTCGAGTTACCCCGGCTATTTTACATTAGTGGGGGGAACAGTCGAGCTTCGCAAACAACGTTTTATGCCTTTGTAGCTTCTCTGCCCTCAGGGTCCTTTTCTACTTTCAAAGAGCAGCTTTATTGGCCAAGCTGAAGGACGGCCTACCATTGCTATATCGAACCAGTCAACAATGAGCTTCAAGACTCAGGTCCTACTATCAATGAAAGTATTGCTCACAGGCTTTCCATAAGTCAGTTTGAAGCTTAACGTGCGTCAGAGCATACATACAAAGCTTCCAGCTGCTGTTGCATTAGCGCTGCTCCCTGTTTCATAGGCAGCCGGCGACCCACTGGGCACTTGGAGCATGATCACTCACGATCTGCGAATATATTGGATTGCAATATTTTAGTGGCACGAAGGCATTCGGAATGCGGCTTCTGGTGACAATTGCATGGGTGGCTGTTCGGCAACAAACTCACATCCTGGCATCGTGGCAGAACCTCTGAAATTACCCTGAAACCAACACCCTTTATCCGAGAGAGGCCTGCAAACAGACTCCTAGATATTCTTGATGCTGATGGCAGCCCGACTCCGATTACTAAGCACACCGCCACAGCATGGGGAGCTGCATGAACAGTTTCCTTGTATTCAAGTCCGCAGACGCATGGAAAACAGTCATTTTTTGAGGAAGCAGAACCAACACCTAAGTTATGGGCCATTCCGCTGAGTCGTAACTTCTACGCTTACCTACATTTGATGCACAAGGAGCGGCCGGCACCGTTGGGCGCCCGCAGCTCGGGGGATTCGCATCGAACTTCAATCGGCAGCTGCTCAACTAATGTTGAAGCCAACACAGAAGTTCGGTTGCTCACATGTAGAGAAACATGTATGTAAGCAGAAACATGCATTTTGAAGCTGAAAATTTTCAACGGGACAGCACATTTTCCCAAGCATGACAACAGCCCAGGGACTAATAATGTTATAGGCATATTATTCGATTAACTAGACGAAATGAGCACATATCTTGTCGTCGGGATACTCATTCACAAGTCCACCTCGGTTTTAGGAAGGGAGCGGGTGTGCATCATTACGCATAGGTCAAACATTAATTGGAAATGTCAAAACGATGGTTGCATTTCACGCACAAGCTGCATTACCTCAGGCAGTGGACTTTTCGTTGCCATCGTTCGGTGCGGAAGCTGCGGTGAGAAAGTTGAGCATCCCCAAGCCACCTTGGAAAAAGTAAAGGGACAATGAGTTTCTGCCAGTAAATTTGTCCCCTGCCATACTCTCTTCAACGAATTACTATTGTTGGCGGCAATTATGTAGGCAAAACAACGAGCAAAAGAAGTTCTTCGTAGCCCCATACCTGTGAAAAGTGGATTGTGGGTCCTTACTGCTAAGCCAGCGTAGTCTTTATTCACTCAAGGATATGAATTTCTGACTACACTTCGACTCACCGACGCCTGAATCAAAAGGCATCACAACAAATATTTCTGCGGTTACGTGTAGTACTTTGTGTCCCTAAAAACCCTCAACTGCCGTTGCAATGTAATGGCCGCCGACAGAACAGGCAAACGGTGTGTTAGTGCGTGCATTCTTGACTGTATTAGTTGCCCGAGTAGCAAACTTCGCGGGAAAACAGGACTCACCAACCACTGGGAAACAGAGAGCACACAGCACTTGTTGTGATCAAGTTGGGGCCCACATACAAAGGATATCAATGAATATTCATACGCTGCTTTGTACGATAGAAACTGTGCTAAACATGACTATCATAAATGCCGAGACGCACGCTCTGCCCAGCGGCATTAATTGATAGGCGTCCACAGCAATCGGCTAACCAGCGAAGACTCCTCTTAGATATCTTCTAATGCCCGGTGAAAATGGTGGTATCGCAGGGCCCTCACAGGCTGCCAAATTAGTCAGCACCGGGTAGGAACAAATGGGCCAAAAGCCCTAAAAACTCAAGATTGGCATGTGAGCTGTCTCTTTGGCAAAGACCGTCCCCGCAATGGCAAAGACCATCCACGTAACCTACCAACTGGATCGCAAGAGGCATTCTTCATTCACCGCACAATTACTCCCACAATTCTCAGGAAGTCCTGCTGCCCGTGCCAGGACAGAATGGATAAATGTCAGCGTGTTGCACAGCTCACACTCTCCATCTTCATATGCAGCAAGATCATCATTCCCCCATATAAAACAAACTTGACTTCAACGAAATAGTGCAACTTTGCTTAAATGCTTGCAAATAATTTACATGCATTCAGTTGTCAAGATCTTGGTTAAGTGGGATAGGAACCCATAATGGGGAAATGCGCCATGCCCTCAATCCTCCAACATGCAAGAAAAATCAACTCTATCGGGTGTTTTCCCTCACTCTCTGAGTATGCGAAGAATATGGCTGGCGCGAGGACCACAATATGCGTTGAACGTGTCGGACGTACATCAACGTGAATCCCCCAATCGTCGGTGGATCACAACCACACCACGTACATTCTGTTAAGACGCTTTCTTCCGAGCAATGCGGTGCTGACTGAATCTCCTCAGAGGGTGGGAGCCAAGGCAGAAGGAAACATTTCGAATATGGAGCTAGTGGCTCACTTTCTACAGGACAACAAAGGATTTGCTGTGCAACGTGATCTTAACAAGAAGTGCGGATCAGTGCCAATGACAAATGCTGAGGTGGTCGATGAATTTTTGGTTTGTCTCTCCCAGACATACGGCCTGGCAATAGCATAAGCACTCTTCGCAGAACCTGGTCTGTAGCACAAGAGTGCAGTTCAAGAAACTGCTGCCTGCAAGACCTGACCCTACAGTTTAGCCTTTGCGCTTACCAACTACATGCAATGCAGCCAACAAGCCAAAATGGCTGATTCAAAGACACTACAGCGTCTATATTTACTTGTTCGAATAGGGGCAGATCACCTTCACGAGGTGGCAGCTTTGGGAGAACGGGCTATTTTGTTGGCTACAAAAGTGGAGAGGTCAGTGTTGCTGTTATTTACTGGGGCACTCTACGTCTGATAGAAGGATGGAATGCAGGTTATAAGCATATTTGCTCACAACCTATCGGGCGAATATCCTTAGTACGTACACTTTCTCACCACAGGAGCTTGGGTACCAGTGCATATGGGAACGTCAGTGGCTATAACACAAAATAAAACTAGCAGAAGCACTCCTGCACGATACGCACTGCCTTGGGTCGCGCAGTCAGTCCCCTAGAGTACCCGCCTGCGATGAAACAACAATAGACGCTGGCACTATACTTCAAGGCGAAAAATCTACCTGAGACAACTCACAATCTGATGTTGAGCCGGGATAAAATTGCATGCGGTACCTCTTAGTTGGTGTGCTTTCATAGGATGCTGCCTAAATCATCGTAGTCCCTACATCACTGAGCTTTATGCGACTTGAGTCCGTCAGCATGCCATTCGCACATCCTGTGACGGGTATAGTGTCGTAGTGACAGCGAATCCACTAGGCATCGCAAACCGGCTTTCACTTTGTCGCTGTATATGTGAGCTGCCACCGACTGCAGTATCCACTAGAAAACCTGACAACATGCATGCAAAAGACCAACAATAGTAAATTATTAACTCCCAACAAACGCACCATCTAGGTAGCACCCACCAGCATTCCCCTGCATGTGACTGATGTTGCAGTGCATTTTAGGTCAGGCGCATGATGGTGTATGGGTAACTGTGATGAGAGATGTGGGAAGAATTAGGGCGACGTACCGACTTCACAGCAGTGGAGTTATGCCTACACCATGGCGCGCTTATAGAAGCTAAGCCATTTAAATGTGTCACGGTAACAACCACTTGTGTACGATTGGTAGTCGCCAGCTGAATCTGTAAAAAGACGATGAGATACGGCGACTTACGTGCTGCATCACCGGCGCGAAATAGACGTGAAATAAATTGCGACCACATTACAGGTAATATGCCTTCAATACCGCATACACAGATTAACAGGCAATTCGTCAGCATCGTACCATCTGCCAGTACACGGAATCTAAGTGAAATGCCATCACGCTTCGCGGATTGGGAGAACAAGCCTTAGAATTGGAACTACTTAGGAACTAAAGATGCACAGGGCGAACTAATTCCCTCTACGCATACATTCTGCGTAGTACAAAAGAACAGGAGCAGCGCCTTATTCCTTGGAAAGCCGGCTCCTCGGGGTGGTTATCCGTTAAGAAGTGATAGTGTATCGAAGCCGTTAACACCTCTCCAAACCGGAACTTTGACAATTTGTTATTGATACTTCGAGAGACAATAGGATGCTTGAGGAGATAAACGATTGCTTTCAAGTCTTGAAGGGTTGGAAATAAACAATAACAAGCTGCTTCAGTGATTCAAGACTAAGACACCGAATCTCACGATCACTCACTTTCTTGGACCCGCGAATAAGCATATCGTAACAGGCGCCTTCCATCCGCTGGTCAATCCTTGTGCGTTTCTTGTTTGCAGCATATTATGCCGAAACCCATCCATACGTGCCTTGGCAAGTGATGAACAGCCACATCCCATGGCACAGGAAAATCCAACAGATGCCCGGAGTCGCAGTGAGGGGAAATTACTGAGGTTAGCAGTTGTACCAGTTGATGAGGGGAAACCGTACTAACTAGTGTTTGAAATACATGCGAACACAAGACATGGCCAAAAAAGCCGAATCTGAGAGATGCGGCAGATTAGCTGTACTCAGAGTTGAGCTCACACGGCACCTGCCCTCACGTCCTGCTCGGGACACCTACACGAGAGAACACTAGTTTAGTAAGGGGATCAACGGTATCAATGCACTACTGCGACAAAGCAAGCCGGCGACACTTTCAGCAACTGTAAACAAAACTGTGGCTGGACATAATGTAGCGAGATTAGAAACTGTTTTTACCAGGAATGCGCAGTCGTTATGCGAGTGTCGTGGACCCAATCTGTCTTTGCATGCACAAGCTCACATCCTCCTAAGTGCAGACGACTCCTTGGACTGCAACAGGGTGAACCCATGCGCTCGCCACTATAACTCGCTTTCAGTAAAGTACTACTTTGGTGTCCACGTGACGTAGGGGCCAAGGTTTGGTCGTGGTGGAAATATATAGTTGCACACTGTCTGCGCATTGGCAGGAATTGAATTCCAATTTCGTCGAAGATAAGAGGGACTAACGTACAGGTTTGTGAGAAAAAGCAACGTAAAAAACGACAAGTGTAAGCGTACTAGCTGTACGGCAACGGGCATTGCAGAAAATGGTTTAGATCAGTCCCTTGGGATCTTGCCTTTCACGGTTTTGGTGCAGCAAAACATGTCTGCAGTGGTGCTCCACCAATACCTGAGTAAGGGCAAAGGCCCCTTCCCCACTCACATTCTATAGTTAAAGGGAGGAGTGAAGGAAGGGGGAGGGGGTGAAGGAAGAAAATTTACGGCTGTCGAATGCAGCATCTATGTGCTGGAAGGCCAAGCGTTTCAAAACAGCAGCTGCGTGATGAGCGTACTAGCTGGTGCAGCAAGCATGCAAATTGGAAAGACTGGGTGCGTGCGCGCATATCACGTCCAAGGGATCCACTTGCTTTAAACTTGAGAAGATGCATGCTGCAACCCAGAGAACCGAGAAGAGAGGAGTCATGCCTTAATGTGCATTATTCGGAAAGAGGTCATAGCGAAGTCGCAAATGTTAGCATAGACTAGCTGATGCAAAAAAGGCCACCAAAGCAAGCCATGCCTTCTAGTTAAACGTACCGCCTACCACAGAACACCGAATTGGTCAAAAAGGTAGGCAGAATGAGGGCGTCGCTCAGCCTTGTCGTGCACCACCTTTCGCACCCACTCTGGGACCTTTAGTTGCCAGGCAGCCCACCTTCTGGAAATTATCAATCGTACCACACTCATGCCAAGTATGTTTTAACGTACCACAACTAAGATTTGCACGTACATAAGTACAGAGTCAACAGAAGGCACTGGGTCTGGAGCAACTGTACCGGCAGGAGGTGATGCAACTGCTCTGTGGAGAGAAAAGCAAGCAGTCGGCCTGCTGATCCCCGCAACAAGTTTTGACCTGCCTACATAAGGCAGAAGCCAGACCCTCCACACAAGAAGGGAGGTTTTATGGTTTAGAGTTCGTGCTAGATCCCTATTCTCCAGTGCAACACGGAGCAAACCCTAGATCAGGGTTTGGGTTTTATAAAACCTAAATTAGGGTTTAGGGAAAGTAAGCCAGCAGACTGACTTTTTACCCGTTGAAGGGATCAAGCCGAGTGAACGACAACAAGTAGAGAGACTGTTGAAGGCGATAAAACTGCCGTCAGATGTGGCAATAAACGCGCATGTAGAGAAGAAGTATGAAAGTGCGCATTCTACCACATCTGCCTGCGTCCCCAATTTTCCTTTGGCCCAGCTAGACACTGCTGCGCCAACGGGTACGGCAACTAAAGTCCAAACAAGGATGCTTGGAAGTGCACTGTAGGACTAGTATCCTGCAAACGTATGGGTGAGTTGCACAGCCGGCGTACTTCCCTATTTCTGGCCTATTAAGATTTGCAAGCCCCACTGTAGCGGTTCAGCAACAAATATGTGCTTCGCTCTGAGCTCAAAGGCAATACGCTAGGCTTTCAATGCGAATCTTGCAAGCGGATGTGGTGTATGCAGACATAATGTAACGTATACCTTCCTTTATTTGCTTTTTTAGTCGCGAACTGTGCACTTCTTTGCCCTTCAGGCAGGTAGTTGTGCAAAAGCCAGTTACATGGAGCAGATGCAGCAGTGAGGGTTGCACAAGCAAGTGTGGTCTCTCATCCACAGCAAGTGCACCTTTGCAGAGGTCCACTATATATGAATGCCGAACAAGCATGTGTAACGTCTTAGTGAACCAAAAGAGGGGGAAACAGATTCTGATAAGGCCTGAGCACGCCAGCTTGTACGGACGGACGTGCGCCCGTCGAGCGTGCGACCAAGCAAAACAGCTCGAGGGCAATGCGTGCTGCCACCTTCTACTTGACTGCCTCAACGCAGATAAGCAGGTGGAAGCATACTTTCTGCACGAGGAAGATAGGATGAAGCCCAATGGAATGGTGCTTCAATGAAGAATCTTTGTGATGAATTGCCAAATCATCCTGCAGCATGGGAATATATATATGCCTTACGGCCTTTATATAACAGGCGGAACATGTGCACAGTGGCGCTTTGCTGCAAAAGCTTTCAATGCCAAGCGAGCTGTTACTAGGTGGTTGTTTATGCCTTAGCTCGCAGAGCTGCAGGTGGGATGAAAGGGCAGGACGGACAAGCTTAAGGGTTAAAGTGGGCTCCAAACCAAGACTACTGCCTTAGTGTGTACACCTAAGTCGCCTAACGTTCTGTTGAATATTCCACTTCTAGGTGCACAACGTGCTTCAGAGTGCAGTCAACTCCCCAAGCGCGCCTTCGCTACTTACGGGCTGATGATGAGCCGTCCTCACGCGATCCGGCCGCTAATGGCACAACTGTGAATAAGCCTATCACTATTGATGTTACCCTGCATAGTCTTACGGGGGTTGAGGCGCCGGGGTGGACTCACACGCTGGGGAAAAAACTCAGAGTATTAAAGGAAGCGTCAGTGTAGGCAGTGATCTGTATGGTATCTATATGGTTCCTTCAGTATCCCTACCTAGGCATATTTGTACAGAAAATAAATAATTCTGAGCACCACGATGGCCTGAAGTACTGAGCACTCAGTTTGTAAGAAAGTGCAAGGGTAACTCACAGCCTGGTTCATTCGGTGGCAAAAAGAAAGAAGGGTTGGAAGAATAAAGTTGGGGGGCAGCAGCGGTATAGGATAATAATCTCTAAAGATAGGGCTGTCAGGGGGGGCTACCCTACTACCGACTCACTATCCTCTGGAAAGTGTTGGAGGCCCAGCACAAAAACACACCACAGAGGCGGGGCATGTTCGTAGAAGATGAAAAGCACCATTGCGACCTGGTGGGGTTTCTTGATTATAATGGAAAAGGGGCGGCCGTTGAAGACGAGGGGGGCAGCGTGCCGTGGTCGGTTGTACTCGAAAGCCACACTGATCAGTTATCAGCTTACCGGCTAAGCACGTGCTTGCGCCGCGAAATGATTTAAAGTCGGGGCACGCGAAACCATGGATCCTTCTTTTACACCGAAAAGAGTGGATCCAAGCTAGTGCAGCAGACCGGGCCAAGCGAAGTTACGCTGCTTGAACAGCCCAAAGACTCTAGGGAATAGCTTGCTACTCCAACTCACTATCTCCTTGCTGTATCGAGAAAAATCCTGAATAGCAGCGCAGCAGCAAGCTGCTAAAAGTAATGAGTTGTCCATAAATAGTGTTTTGAAGACGGAATACGCAGTGAATAGACGACGCATCGGTTCTGCCTGAAGTACTTTTCTCACTGCACGCTCCGTGAAGATGAAGATCATCCCTGGAGTTTACTCACTGTCATTCACAGAAATTTAAATTGTGCACAACATTTAGAATCAAACGGGATATAGACACGGTTCAATTGGCGTCGGCTGCAAGCGATTTACTTCATTCGCTGCTTGGTTGCTTGCCCGCTGTGCAGGGCGGTGGACAGCTCCGGAGACGTCCTTACCGACTATACAAAAAGTACGCCTGCCCCTTATCTTCTCATTACCCATGCATATGAAGCAATGCATCTTCTGGCTAACTGCAGGAAGGTGATGCTGTTGCATCCCAAAGGCCCTGGCACTGCCTCTGAAGCTTGGTAAGCACATTCTAAGCCACCACATCCATACAAACAAATTGCCTTCTATTTTGGCGTTTGTATTGGCATTGCAAATGGGTTTCCCAGCGGAGAAGTCTTGTGGGGTCGGCTTCACTCACATGTGTCTTCGTCTATCGGAACCGTGCCTGCACCAAAAACACCAGGAGACACGGTCACCAACATCGGGTGGTGCTTGGCAGCAACCGTTCCTACAAATTTGGACACCGAGCTGCTTAAGGGTGATTACGCAAACGTTGTGCATCAAACAGTCCTCCAGGGTCAGAACCAACGGTGTGCACGGTGAAGCAGCAGGCCGCGAAAAAATAGCGGAGTGTAGAGCAAGGTAGTGCCTCAATGAAGCTCAGGAGCACTTATGAGCGTCAACGATATTAGGAAACTGATGTTTTGCAGTGACAGTATACTGATTGCGCAACCTACTGGAGGCACAGGTGAAGTGCGCCAGATGCAAGCCCAGCAGAAGCGCCATTATGGCGAAAAGCCCAACGCCGTGTGTACAAACCATATTTCCTAAACCACAGAATTTGTAGATTTGCTTGATGCAATGAAGGAATGAAGGCGCCCACGTATCAAATTACGTAGAGGGGGGCAGTTGGCCGGTCAACTAAGTCCGCTGGGCAGAAAACAGCCGCGAGTGAGACCGGTGCAACAGTAGGCTTGGAAATCCCAAGGAAACTCAAATTAAATAAAAAGACGAGATCAATCTGGGTGTATGGTGACTAGCAAATCCGCACGAAATGAAATGCGCCATGTGGTAACAAGAAATTGGCAGCGTGCAGCGATGGGGCTACGATCCTGCTGCAAGGCGGTAACGTATCGTGGCCAAACGGGGCATTTAATGATTTTGATAGCATCTCAGTTTTCTTAAATAATGTTCTCGTCTACTCTTAAAGGGTTTCCAGTGGGCTTTCAGGCGCATCTAGGCTCCCCGCTTGCATCAGTCTTCTGTTCGGCCCATCACGAAACGGTGTTGCTACTAGCACCCTAAAGTTAATTCCGTATAAACGTAAATGGCTTAATTCAACACCAGCAACCACAAGTGAAGATGAAAAAATTAAGCTGTTTGAGCTTTACTTCCTGGCTGGCAACGATTTCAAACGGGAGATGGGACGCCACCAGCTAATCGCTTCGTTTGTTGCGAGTGAAAGCCAAACAAGGACATCCCAATGTGACTACACTTGAATATATCTGGTACAATTTAATCGAATGGTGACTTGTTGTGCCGGCAATAACGGTTACTAGCTCACATTTCTGCTCCTTCACATTTCCACCAACAAGATGGATCTCACGATGTACTTCACACACAGTTCCACAAATGAGCTGGGTTACACGTTGTAATGTGTAACATGCTCTAGACAGGTCGTAAAATGCGTCATAATGTGCAGACAGTCTGGAAATCTTGGGCCTAGTGAAATGACGTATACTGCGTACAGTGGTACCTCGTGCACCGAAGATAGCGTGCACAATAATGCTGATTACGCCCTAGGCACGTGAACACTCTAACGGCGCTTTTGATTCTTCCGGCAACCTGCAAACACGCAAAAGTCCTCAGAAGTGTTAGCGCATGCGTCGAACAAGGCTCGGTTGTGTTTGCATAAGGGGTTACTTCCTCAGTTTTTATTCCCCCTCCTGCGGACACAAAAGGACTCTAGTGTGCATCAATGTTTAATTATGTAGATTTAGAGGGCTTTAAACGGCCCATCAATAAATAACTTTACTGAATAAAGGCACATCCGCCCATATTTAGTGGCATCCGATAGTCGTTTGCGCTTTGCACGATGCCTAATCTCCAGTGTTAGCCTCATCGTCAGCCCCGAAAAGTACTCCGGTGCACAGCGGTCATAGCCTGATGGCCCTATTTCCTGTCTAATCGGGCTTGATATATTTTTAATAATATTAGTTGTACTAGAATAGATTGCCCTCTAGATGCGCTTAGTGACCCCATCTGAGTTCCAGTAGCTGCCCACAAACAGCAAACAGAAAACCAATCATCGCGTCTTTCTTCTGGCCAATAAGTGTAATATTCTCGCTCTCTTTGACCTCTGTGAATTGTTTAATGGTTGTTTAGGACCTCAGCCGCCTCCCGTTATGGCTGACCAGCACAACGTTGCAGATTGCCTGCAGGTAAAATTCCGGAGTAGTTCGGCGTTTTCCCTAGACCCTCTAGAAAGCCAGAGTTAATCGTACGGTGGAATCATCATGTTGAGGGTAAGTCGCCGATGTAAACCAGAAAGGGCTTAAACCCTACAGGAAGGGGCAGAACTACAGCAGG
Source organism: Eimeria sp. OTU-X (assembly GCA_904066255.1). Classification (NCBI taxonomy): domain Eukaryota; phylum Apicomplexa; class Conoidasida; order Eucoccidiorida; family Eimeriidae; genus Eimeria; species Eimeria sp. OTU-X. The sequence continues at coordinate 15,154 of CAJFCX010000211.1, forward strand.
TTATAGGGGAAGTACCCTCTAAGGGCAGGCAAAAGGACCCAATGGGGGCGGTGGGTCGGATGAGGGTGATCTATTCCCTCAATGGTGACGCGAGCTAGATGCTGATGAGAACGAATACAAGGGTGCTGTATTGTGTAGTGTTGGGGCGACTGCGGTACTGCGGGAGCCCGTGAGAGGCACTCTTGGATACTGGGGCTTCTCGGGTTTTCATCAATCCTAAAACTGTTGAAGGCTTGAAACTTAAGGGGCGGAAACTTCCTCAGGACCGCATGTTTACCATAGCTAATGCTGAACAGTTGCGTATTGATCGTGTAGTGAGAGGGATAACGCAGTGGGCTTGATGCGAGAGATGTTCTGGCAGTTTCCTATAAGGCCCTGTTCCGTAAGGTATACTATTGGTTCTTGACTAGCTGACACATCATAAGGTTACTTGGTATTCAGTCTGACAGGATGCGAACCTATCTGGATGCCAAGTGGCATGAGGGCCTGTACGCAGGGCTGGCATACAGCCTACTGGCCAAGAGCGCGGTATGCAGAGGCGGTAGCGCGCATTTGTGGACCACCAATAGAGGCCCAATAACGAATGCGAAGGGGGCAGGGGTTATGCCACGTGCAGCGACTAGCTAGGCGATCTGGAGCCCACCCCACTAACCCGGGACTGTGGAACTCCCCATACAGACGAAAAAGAGGCATATAGAAGAGTGGTAGAGACCCAAGGAGATGAGAACTTCTCTATCTACGGTAGCGAGTTCCGGCCTGAATGGGGGGAGGTTGTAGTGCCGAGGCACTGCAGTCGTTCACCCTGTTATGAATCTTGAGGTTGTATCCGCGCAACTTAGCCGTATAAAATATAACTTCAGATAAATCAGAGTTTATGCATGGAATACGGCAACGTGGTTACGACCTCCGCCTGCAGATCGCGGGGCTGACTGGGACACCGAGGCACTGACATCCTCACGGGGTCGGGGAGAGACATATCTATTTTGGTCCTCCTTTTCGCATAGTAAAAAATAAGCAAGTTGTGCTTGGGTATATTAAGCTCAAATAGGGTTATTTTAAGGGTAGAATAGGGATGCGTGCTTAACAGCTGCTGTGCACCACATAGTTAGGCCAGTTGACTCCCGTAGTCACAGCCGAGTGCGAGCCGTGTACTGCAACGCCAACGGTCTGCAGCGGACATCATCGCCAAACACTGTGACCGTCGTGCCCTTTTCGTTGCAATTTGTCACAGTGAGAAACTGAACAGTGTCACTGAAGGAGCTTTTCTCCCATTCGCGTAACTTTCTGTCGCGTGTCTGAAACCCATCTTGCTGCTTAACCGCGGGGGCCCGAACGTAGAAAATGCCTCTGAACTTAGGAGACACCTTCCCTAACTTTGACGCTGATGCGTTGGGGATTGAAAAGTTCAATCTCTATGACTATTTGGGCGACAGCTGGGGCATTATGTTCAGGTAAACCTACCGAAGGCGTACCACCCGCAGCGGGAGCGGGTGGTGTGGGGGGCACCATTGCAAATGGCCTCCTATCCCAGCTGGAGGGGCCCTTAGAGTTGTATAGTCCATTACTAATCACATTAAAACGTTGGTTGAGGTGCAAGTGTGTTGACTAGGTGCGTCTCTGCAGCCACCCCAATGACTTCACCCCCGTCTGCACGACAGAGCTCGCAGAGGCCGCCAAGCTTTACAAAAGCTTCAGGGACAAGAACTGCAAGCTTGTCGGCTTCTCGTGTAATGATATGAACAGCCACAAGGTGAGTATGATGGGGCATCTAGAATGAGAAACTACAGACAGGCTACACACCGGGCTGGGTCAATTCTTGGAAGCACATCCCGTTTGTATCCCTTGTAGAGGCAGTAGACTCTAACGCAGTTTGCCCTATTGTGGATCTTTAGTAATGTATTTGGATGCCACAGTACCCTTTTGGCTGTCCTTATCAAATGCGAAGAAAGCGTGTGTGCTCACACATTGCGTCTGTACTGCATATTGCTGCTCAGGAGTGGGCTAAGGACATCATGTCGTATGGGGGATCCTGTGGGGATTTGCCATACCCATTAGTTTGTGATCCAGACCGCAAGCTGGCAGCCTCCTTGGGTATAATGGATCCGGCAGAAAAGGATAAGGCAGGGTTGCCACTGACTTGTCGCTCCGTATTTTTCATCAACCCGCAGAAGAAGCTGGCCGCCTCTATCCTTTACCCGGCAACTACAGGCAGGAGCTTCAAGGAGATCCTCAGAGTCCTGGATTCCCTACAGGTAAACTAGTGGACGACTAAGTGCAACTTTTCACCTTTTCAGTTATTACTGGTATTGGTGGCATCAGGCCTCTATAAGCCGTGTCGTGTGATGCATATGCAGCTGACTGAGAAGTATCCCGTCGCAACCCCTGTGGAGTGGACCCCGGGAACTACTTGCTGCGTTGTGCCAACCCTGTCGGAGGAGGAGGCGAAGACTAAGCTCCCGAAGGGCCACCAGGTGCAAAATTTGCCGTCAGGCAAGGCATACCTGAGGCTCACACCAGACCCTTCGAGTTAGGCTGTCAGGACCAACGCATTCTACCTTTCCGCACAGAAGTATCTGTGTTGACAGACGGAAGCTGGCTTGGTCGCTTCCCTGTTAACGTGTGGATAAAGTGCCAGTGTGCATCTGCAGACCCAAGTTTCGTACCACAGGGACCTGTAATATATATGATAACATCGGAGCTCGGGGAGTAGGTGTAGACAGCGACAGCTACGATTCTAGGGTCACAAGCTTTAGCATATCATTTCAGTGGCCATGAACAGAGACGCTAGAGGTAGTTCTCCGCAGAAAGCGATGACTATATTCAATCGTTGCCTCCCACCCGATTGACTGGGATTCGATGATGCCATCGTCAAACGTACCTGGTGTAACGTTTTCTGCACTGAATTCGGCATTGCAGAATTTAGCTTCGAAACCGCTACTCAACGACGAGAATTTCCGCCAACAAACTGTGCCCTGCATCGTTCCAAGGGGGAAGCTGGGAGGATGGTTGTATTTCCTACCTTCCCAGCGCTAGCATGCTCTTTGGCGCCTTTCTGTGCCTTGCTTTCTCCATCGGAACCCTACCAACTAGTGATACGGTGTTTGGCGGTTCCGTTGCTGCTGCCCATTGGAAGTTGGGCCTGTGAGTACCCTAGAACTAGTGGGGGATTGGAGAGCAATGAGCCCCTAAGGCAGGTGGACTAGTTCATACAGAGTCCTGGAGGTGACGGTATGCATCTGGAATGAAATCTAACGCCAACCGTTGGAGAAACATACCTTCTGATAGCATTGGCTGGTCTGCGAACGGTGCACGCGTTTCTTCGGATGGCTCTACATGCGAAGTAATTGGTAATTTTATGGCTCATATTCAGTCGTCAGGGCTGTTGTAATCAGGGATTGCCTTTCCCTTGGCACCCAGTGAATCGACTCAAATAGCGTGGTTCATTTGGGCGTTTTCACCTCGAGGGGACCGTTTCAGCACGGTCAGATATACTGTGCAATGTTGATTGTGCTGCAGCACATTTCTGGCTTCCTGCTGCTTTGATGCAGGGAATGAACACGAGGTGGTATAAGCGGTAGAGTGACAAGCATGGGGCAACGTATGAATTGGAAGGCGCAAAACTCTCCTGCGAAGTTCAGCTGCTAATAAGCTGCTAAACAGCCACGCAGACTGACAAATATGCTCGCGGTATATTATATTAGGGACTTGAGGTCAGCCTAAAGGGGTCACGTCCTATTCGCCTCATCCGTGAGAGCCTGCATGCGCCATTTAATTGGCTAATCACAGAGATATGATTGCCGCTTGCCTCTCTGTTTGCTGTTGAGGGTGCAAAGGCTTCCTGCCCCTGAACCACGCTTGGTCAAGCGCCTGCGCTAAACCCGACGAGGGGCACAACAGCCCGGTGGACAGCGTACGTTGGTGTGTGATTTGTCATAAGTCGTGCGGATGCACTTTGGCTTGCGTGCATACTGCCAACTAAGTAGCAAACAAGGGTTCAATGACTGTTAGCAGTATTCGTGCTTGCATCAGAGGGGCTTGGCTGTGCCTGCAGAAAGGGTTGTCTTAAAGCGCCATTTGCAGCAGGCTGCAATGCGGCTCGTTTCTGGATGCCTTCTCTTGCAGTGCCCCAACCCCTTGGGGAGATGCCTTTTAGACATCTGGCAACTGGACAAAAGGTTAGCTGCTTTGGGGGAAATCTCGTAGTAAACTCCTTGGGCTTTGTTCCAGCTCGCGGTGGCCACCTTCAAAGATCTAGGGCCCTTGCTGCAAGTAGGTTGCCAGATGGAAGCTGAATTGTATTTGACGGAGGAGAAATGCCTTCCTTCAATTGCTCCTAGCTATGTTGTTCTTTGGATTTTAAATGGACTCAACTGTTCAGAAATTCGGTGGTTACAAGGGTGACACGACCGAGTGCACCTGCTGTCCGTCGTGTCCAGCGTCACGCTTTCACTGTTTTGGCGTCTAAACTACTACTTCCATAGCCATAGCCGTAGAGTAATATCAAATGAATGCAAAACCCTCTGGTAGGGCTGGAAAAGGCGGTGCATCATTGATTCCCAGCAAATACCTTCTCCTTTTGGCGGCGGTCAGAGGGCCTTTCTCCGGGCCCACTGCGTACCGAGGATTGTGCAGCAGCTAGATAATCAAGTGGCCCCTCCGCATGCATTAAAACATGTTCTACAAATATATAACCATGCCAAAAGGTGTGGGAAAGCACAAAGACACGGGAGGAAACTAGCTTGCTAGTGGAAAAATAACAATTTTACGACATCTTCTTGCTGATGCAAGTTGAAACAAAAGCTTCTAATGCGCATTAACGCCCTATAAGTATACATTAAATTTCACGCGTTTCCAGCATTGCACATGCCAAAAAGTGTCTTAGCTCCATACTACAAATGCTGAGGTATAACGAGGTCTTCAAAAACAGACAGGCTCGCAATAAACGGACTGAACAGTATTCAAAATCAATCTAAACAAGAATGGTTCCACTAGTCGAAATGCATGGGAATTATAGGCACATACTCCCTGTAGCTGAGGCACAAACAGGAGTCGTATTAGGCCAGTGCAATTGAGCACGGACAACTTCCATTATGGATAGTTTTCCAGTCGAAGCTGAGATTTTTGCACATATACAACATACATAGATCACAAACAGTAGTAAAACGGGCCGCTATATTATGTCATCGGAAAAGCTATCTTCGCATGTGAAGAAATCTATGTTAGGGAAATGCAAGCTGATTAGGTGCTAGTGCGTTGAGGCTGTCGGCACTAAACTGCGAACGGCATTACACTATACTTGCTCTCCAAGTATAAAAGCTGAATCACAACCCGGCCCTTTAACAACTCCAACGGTCATTATCGTAAGTAGCCCAAGAGGAGACGACGGACCGCCTGTGGCCACCGGTTGACCGCGCCCACCAGCAGCAGCACCACTAGCAGCAACCTACGTATAGTGGCCTCCAAACCGGATTTTGCGCTTTTGGGTCAAATAAAGGTATTTTTGGAAACACGTCTTATTGCAAACTTCCCAAGGGCTTCTCAACGGGTCTCCCGTGCGTCGAATGCAACCCATTCAAGATCGAGACTTGGGACGGGAGCCGTGCGCACATCATTGTTTTCTCCCATTCCTGGTGGTTTTGTGGCTCCTCAAGTACAAAGTCGTTATACATCAGTAAAATGTGCAGTAAATATACCATATGAATGGGGTATGGATGAGCGAATGAGCAGCAGCAAGGCCGGGGAACATCGAGGCCAGATGTACTAGGCAAGAACCACTGTCCAAATATCTGCTTCTGCAGCAGACCATCAACTTTTCGTCCTCTCGTTTGTTTCAATTCTTTCTGGGGGCTTCGGCTGTGCACTGCTTTGCGATTTTGTGCTTTTCTGTATGCGGCCATCCTCAATTCCTGCCGATTATAGTTCCAGCACACTTTTACATAGTTGGGCCTCACTGTCGCCAAGTTGTCTCCTATGTATAACTGTAGTTGAGTAGAGATGAGCTCCCTAGGTGCTGTGTCTTACGGACTACTATTGCTGAGCATTAGCGGCCTAACAGATGCATTTTTTGCTGCTGGGCGACAGCTCCAGCGGCAGCATCCCCTATTCGGTAAGCTTAGCAAACTACTACAATTGCTGTATGCCTGACAGATGCATAAATAGGGCAATACCAATTAGTCAAGAACTGGCACTACTAAGCATTCCGATAGCCAACTGGGAGCGGAAGGTAGGTACGCATGGCCCAAGCCTCCTTGCCTCTCCGTGGATGTGGCTGCATTGTATCCATTGGGTTGCATTGCTGGTGTTTGTGAGCCGTTGCCTGGAATACAGGTAAGTGCACAGCAGAGGACCTCTTCAGAGATGCGGACTCGAGTTCTACCAGTTTCCTTCAAGAGGAAACACCTTCGTCCTCTTCGGATGAGGAGTGCATGCAGTTACAGTCGGAGCATGACAGCATCTTTGCTTCTGGGCTAGCCGATGCAGCGGCTGAAGACGAGAATGAGAGTAGGCCAAATGTGAGAGGCAAGTGTGGTCGTTTTCTTTCTGCGGATGATGTGTTTTCCGACCGTATTAGGTGCCTGGGTTTGTCATGCAGGTGAGCATGTCACAGATTCCTTAACAGCAGAGGAGGCCGTTGCTTTGGCGACACAATTTCTTCAACGAAGACGTACAGATGGTGCTGCTGTTGAACTGAAAGCCATCAAGAAGAGTATGGCGCTGTTCAGCAATGCAGCAAAAGACTCGACTGTCTTCGTGTTGGGGTTGGGAATTCAATTGTATTCTTTTGCGAAGGTCAGGGCCTAGACAAAAGTATGCTGCAGAGCAAGCTGCAACTGCCCTTTAATTCCGTATCACTCTGTTTCTCCACCACCACCTATGATTGTTGTTTGACTGCCATCATTCATTGGAGCCACCCGTGGGGACGCTGACTTCTGCGGATGGTTTTGCGTTGCAGATGGCTAAGAATGTTATTGTGGTGGAGACTGACTACAGGTTTTGCAGGGAGTTCCTTGGTTCGAAGTTAGGAGAGTGTGTCATGCAACAAAATGTGCACATATACTGTCCGCAGCCTGCCGCCTTGAAGAATGAAGCGGAGACAAATGAAGCGAAAAAGTCATTCGATGTCGCTGAGGATCTTACTGACGATGTGAGAAGGGGCGTGAGCCTAAACCTAACATAGCTGGGCTAGCGGCGAACTTGGGTCTTTTGTAGCTGCTTCTCCGCACCTGGAGCTGTTGTTGTGCATACTGCATGCAGGGCTCTGATATGTTGCAGCATGTTGTTCACAGCTCATGAAACAACAGTTTGGGGATGTGCCAGCCAGCACTTTGGTCGTACTGGGAAGTTTTGCTGTGACGAAGCTGTTGCTGATGGAAAGGTTTCTGGACCAGTCTAGTGTTATCTTGGCGCACAGCCGCATTTCTGCTGAAGGCCTAAAAGCCATTTCGAGCTCGTTCAGGGTGCTTGCCTCCTTTGAACCGGACCACCGCTCCTCATCGCATTCTGTTAGTTAGAAGACACAGTAGTCCACGTTGCCTATTGCGATGGATTCTTCATGCTTGACTGGCTCTGTGTGGACGATGTAAGGAGTAAAATGAAGAAGTAAACTGCGTGGTGCGACGTGCTGCACTGGTGCGTCGTCAGGTTGAGTCCCTTGTGCTCCTACAACGGCTGTTTACACCACCAGGACGCAGAGATAAATGGATGAATTATGCAACAGAAAAGTGGGAACTGCGGGACAACACGGCGCCGCTAACGCTTTGGAGTACAGTCTACGAGGCAGTGCAGCCGATCGCCACCGATGAAAGTGTCAGTCCGTGGAAACGCAAAGCCTTACTGACATACTTGGACGTGCATGCGAATGCAGCAGCGACAGGTTCCGATGACGAGTGGAGGAATATTACATCCGCTCTAGAGTCTATTCTGAATATTGTTGGCAAGGGAGGAAGAGCTGACAGTGTGCTTGTAAGTCACGCATCATCACGCATGCGCACTCACGTGGGCTGATTCAGGGATCGGCAAGATGCATGAAACCAGCTATGTTGGAGGTATATAATAGGCCTGCTTAGTGCGTATATTGCATGCTTTACCATGCCGGTTTTCAGGAGCAGGCGAGGGAATCTGCCCTCCGTTTGGCTTGGAATGTTGCGAGCATCTCTGGACTACAAGCGTACTTTCAACTTATGCTGGATACCCTATCACCCATTCAAAGCGAAGACAACATTTTAATTCATGCGCTAGTTTGCCGCTTAGTTGCCGAGACTGGACGTCTCACCGCATCCTGTAAGTTCCTCGTAAAATTTGGAGAGAGACAGCCGAGTAGACCCAACCCTTCCCGTCGTCTAGCCGTTTCCTACCGAAGGGCAAAATTGTAATGACTTTTGTCTCTGCTCGCTTATGCCCCAGCGAACATTTTGGACAAAGTGAAGGACGCAGTCGAAGAGGCCTGCGAGTTGGCTGAGGAGAGCCCACAACTGCTTCTACCGTCCCTGCGTCTCATCCTTGGAGGAATATACCGTGAAGAGAGCATGGTTGACTGCTTGCGAATTCTCGTGAAGCTAAAGCAGGGCATTCCCGATACTGACGTTTCTGCACTTGTGGAAGAAGCGGGAAAGTGAACAAGAGACCGGCTTGGAAGGCTTACGGCCTCGTCCATCCGGGAAGAGTTCGGGCAGTGAGTGGGATATTGAACTCGCTTGTGAAGCAGCACATGCGAAGCTGTCCATTGTAGGCAGTTTGTGGGTGTGATCCACACGGCATGATTTCGCTAGCATACAACCATGCTTGCACTGAAGGCCCTAGTTGATCATTGCTTCCAGAAGATGTTGATGGTATGCAGGTGTTGATACTGCCCGAAATGCAGCGCGCGTCCAGCCAGTGGCAGTTGTGTCATGTAGCTGCGCATTCTATTTTAACTCCTGCTGCAGCAGCATTTGCGGGCATTCATTCCCGTATGGGCATCGTCGGCCGGACATAGTGCAGTGTATGACGTGCCGCATCCGCATATTAAATAAACCCAGGAATTTAGTTTGAGTGGGTACACTCACAACAGACTCCGCTCTTGCAAAGACCTGTGCCCTTAGTAGTACCTCTCTCGTCGGGGGCAGAGAGCATGGATTCCCTTGTTCAGGGGAAACAGCACTTCCTTCGAGCGGTTGGAAGAGTCCAGTTGGCCCATAGCTAAGTAACTCCGACTGTCAGCTGTGAGTGAACATGACATAGTCAGGCAGAATGGAAAAGCACTGGGAATTGATTGTTTGAACTTTCTCCATGAAAAGCAGTAAATTCTGGCCTCACAGGTGCACAAGCCTCCGATCACGCTCTGTCACAGCTTTGGAGAAGAGCTGGAAGGACCTTAATCCATACGCGTGCAAACCGCTTGCAGCATCGGCCCCAAAAGTCCAAAGCAAAATGCTAGTGTGTACCATATTTACACGGTCAATATACCTACGTATTGTCCGCAGTCCAGCTAAGACACAGGTGCGGTCAGTTGGACAAACGTAACACTGTGTGGGGTAAACAAACAGAGCAGCAAAATCCATCCCCAGAAATGATGTCCGAAGGAGGACTTCGCACTCGACCTTCGCCTGGTTTAGCAGGTAATCAACTGAACTTTCTGTAAGCCTCTAGAACGGCTCTGCAGCAGCTCGCAATGCGCACATACTGAGATGAGTCTAATTTGTGCTAAGCCCTGGAATCTGCCCGGGGGAGTACACCGCAGAACAAGACGAAATGTCAAGAACAACGGCCAACCTAATAGAAATCAGTGAGATGGTAAACATGATTTGTGTAATTTGCGTGCAGCGAATTCACCTGCCAGGAATCAGGTATGTTCCTGAAGAGATGGCGATAGCAATCTCTGCACATGAACTGATGTACCAGGGCCAGACTTGCGGAAGCTCAATGGGCTGTCTTAGCTGCATTCCCAAAGAATGAGGGCCGTGGCAGCCTCCAGAATATTCCGTTATTGTGGATATTATGGGGGCCGGTCGCCCTACAACCCTTTCCAAGCACTCATTAACGGATTCGGAGTAGTTGTTGACAATAGAGAGCGCGAACGATCCGTCAGATCCAAAAAGAGTGGTCAGAATGAACACAGACTCGTTGTAAGAGCTGACGATGCACTGATCGGCGAAGCTCCTGAACCCAACAGATTTCCTGAGCTTAGAGTTATCCTGCAACAATAACAGAGACGTAAGTGGACAAATCGCGTCTCTGCAGGCATTAAGCCAATGTGTAAGGCCTTCCACTTGATAAACAAGTAAGCATACAACCCCGGTACCAACAAAGAGAATCCCACCTTTAGAGAAAAGAACGTTTGCGCTACGTCCCATATTGCCCACGCAAGCGCCGGTGTCAGTCCAGGATAGAGGTTACGGTACTGCCATATTAGGCGATCCAGATGCAACAGCTTCCGGCGGGCCGTCGAGATTGATTCTAAAAATCGACACCAGTGGGCGACGAGCCTGAGAAAAAGAAAACTGAGTTGTTGACGCTACACCACTCGAATGGTCGAACGCTCCCAGAGGTGATGGAGATTAAGTACAAAAACTGACAACCAAACAAAGTATTCTAATTGAAACAAAAGGGCAAACACAATGTATGCACCCACATAACCAGCCATCCCTAACCCTAAATTCAAACCCTAGCACCTAAACCTGTGTACGCAAAGAAAACACGTGACGAGGCGCCTTCATGACGCAGGGTCTCTCACCAGTGCGTGTGGAGTGTGAGTTTGATTGTGGCATCGACTACGCGCCTCTCCCTCTTGTCCAATAGATGCCACTTCTTCTTCATAATATGCATCAGTTCGTGCACTTCGAGCTGCTGCAGCAACTCCTGAGCTCCAGCATCTGCGAAAACCGTGCAGTAGAACAGCGTCAGACCCGGCAGCCAGATGATCCGCACACAAAACGCACACACCCAGCCCGATCCGTACTCCAGCAGATGGAAGCGCGTATGGCTGTATTTTCGTCAAGCATCAACAAAACATAGGCTCACCTGTGTCGAAATTGTTATTACTCGTATCATGGCTGGCTCCGTCTGAACTTTCGACGGTACTCGACAAGCTGTTTGCCGGGGAATGCGCGCCGTCATGGATGTAAGATTCGGGATTGTCTAAACTGTTGGCAACGCCCTCAAGTAGCCTTTCCACAGCAAGGGCCCGCTGCCTCTGGCTGTTTGTCCACAGCGTCCGGCAAAAGCAGCAGCAGCCACTCTGAGGGGCCTGAAGCAACTGCGATGCAATTTCAGCCGATGTCAAGCCGCTTGTTTTGCTGAAAAAAGTAGAAGTCAAGCAGGCACCAGCTGCCCCAGAAGCACTGACTGAAGCAGCGTTTGACCCTTCTCCCAGCGGGGTGCCTTCCCGCAACTCAGCCAACAACAGCCGCGCCCAAATTGTCTGAAGGCTCATGCTTTTTGGGGCCTCTACTGGAATCTGCCTGTCTCCATCCCGTTCGGCTGGACCCCGTGCAGTCTCAGGGTACATCCTCTGCGGCGCCAACGGCTGTCTCCAGGTGTCAGGCGCTCTTTCATCTGGAATGGGAGACTCGGAGGTACTCCTGCTGCACTGCATGAACCCCTGCACCTCAGGCACAGCCGGTTCCTCCGCAGTTTTCAGAAGCGCCCCGTCAAACAATTCCTCCGTTCCTGTCTCATCCACGCTGTTCGCAATCACGGCAACAAGCAGAAGGAGGCCAAACAGAGACCATGCAGGAGATCACTATCCCCTGACCGGGCAACCGGCTAGACTCGCAAAGCCCGTTCAGCTTCTGTGGTTGCGCTGCCGCCGCAGCGTGTGTCATAGGCTGCTGCTTTTAGTGGATACTGCTGATGCTGCAGGTTTTGTCGTGGGCGACGAGAGAGAACACTCACTGCACATAAACGACGCCGAAGCGGCACCGGGGACAGCGGAAGCCGCGCGAGAAATCAACAGAAGAAGTACACCTGAGAACCCTCAGCCCACAGATGGTTCTACACTCGCACGCCGAGCTACCACGCACACAGAGCTTCGGCTGTAACCTCACCGTTCGCACATACACTTGAAGTCCTTTGCCCCTTCAAGCAGTTGTCGCCGGTGTGCGGTGCTGCGGAGCATATCATCTTCTGACAAGTACGTGAGCGTCACTTCATCTCCCGCTCTGCGTGCAGGTCCAAGCAATCTCCAAAACATATCCATATTTTCATGCATCCGAACCCACTGCAGCTGATGTATAAACCCCAAACCCTATGCCCTTAATCCCAGACTGCGCAAGTCACCCGCACGTCTTGTTTCTGAGCCTCACTGGCCCCTACCCCAAAGCTAGCCCTAGCTAAGGAAGGCCTGCTGCTTGAATGTGTGGTAAATTACACAAGAGCATATCGAACAAGTTGCTCGCATTGATATGTGCTGCTTTTAGCCTCTCCTCCCAGCGCACCGAATAGTTGCTCGCGGGAAGAAGCGGAAGTTGGAGTCATTGTCTGTGCACCAGAGGGCGTTGGGAAGACATGAGTGGGAACAGAAAGAGGGCATAAAATAAATCGCGTAGCCTTCGGGCGACTGGTGGTGCTCAAAACAGTTGTGCAGCCACACCTGCGCAGCACAAGCACGACGCGTGTCAGTGTATGCCCTTGTTCGTACGTAGTTGCGATTCGCACCGTGCGCTTCATGCGCGGCTATAAAGAAACTCACTTGAATCATTATTTCCATGTCAATGTCCTCAACTATTCCACGGAGGCCCATACAATCCACAAGAGTAACCGCTGCAAGTTGCAACACCACCCAGCGGAGCGGCAGAAACAGCAATACTAGCATCAAGAAGAAGCATCAAGCGTAAAGACAGTAAACCCTGCCTCTAAGCTGATTTACCTTCAGTGCTAGGTTTCACCGCCTCAGGTATAAAGAGAATTCGGAGAAGGTCATACTGGCGGCTACTAATTGCTTGAAGGCCGTCAACTGGCTTATCTTTCCCCTCGACTAAAACTGAATTCACGGCGCACCAGTACCTGTACATGTATAGGACAGACCTGTGCAATCTGTTATTTCTGTCTCAAGCTGCACAACAAATGAGAGGCCTTCACATAGGGCGGCTTAGCAGCAAATGATGCTGCAGCAGCAAGCACGTGGTCTTCACGTATCGCAGCGTCAGCCTAGTGTGTCTGCAACAGCAATAACGGCGGCACGTGAAGCAGAGGCGAGAAAACTCCTTCGGTCACTTTGGAGCTTACCAAATTGCCGGATGCGTGAAGCCTTGCCGCTCGCATAGTTGCATCAACTTGGTGCATGCATGGTTCTCGGGGTCAAGGCGGACTGCATGCAGTGGAGGCTCTTGAAGAATGAGTTCGCCAACTTCAAATAACCTAGTAGCACGCAGCGTGCGGCCCTTAACAGGGTCAAGCGTACATAGAAGCTTGCCTTGGTGATGTTCACTGCAATAGTTGTTTATGAGGACTGTTGACTCCTCTGCAGACGGCAGCGAATGCCGGACCATCGTCTTCTTTCCGCTTGCTCCTCTTTACATACACTTCATGACAGCCGAAAAGCAAACTCTATCAGTTGCAGATGTACCTAAGGCTTCAATTTCTACACACTACGCCTCAACACCCAGTGCGGCGAGCAAGTAACGACTAGCCATGGAAGGCAGTGGGCAGGGAGGAGGGTCTTCTCGGAGTAGTTCCATGCGGCAACGAATACTTCAATACTTCGCAGATAATTGATGGTGAAGCAGCCAACAACAGTCTCGGCATCACCACAGCGCCTAGCATTATGTGGGGCTGGCTGACTACCATCGGCAGGCCATCCCAAGACGATGGGTCCCTGCCAACTGCCCCAGATGCATGTCTATTGTTCACAGTATTATTTTTCATGGTATTTACGCCGATTGGTAGTTTAAGACACTGCCTAGTGAGCAGAAGCCTTTCAGATGGAGGTAACCC
>CAJFCX010000212.1:0-29039 GCA_904066255.1 Eimeria sp. OTU-X
TATATATATATATATTATTTCCAGGCGGTAAATATTGCAGAGGAGTAGTTGGCTACGAGGTTAGCGATACATTTTCGGGATGATGGCGACCACTTAAGAACATGAGGTTGCAGATACTTGTGCGCACTGCTGGAATAGAAAACGCAAACAGCGTTAGCAAAGGCTCCACATGTGCTCAGATGATCAAACACGTGAGTGCGGGGCCAGTGCTGGAGCGTTTTACCATAATTTCCACCGTAGTTGATAGTGCAGGAGACTGCATGGAACACTAAAGAGTGCATGACCTCGGATGGGTTTTGGCACAGCGCGTAAGATTTCTAGCTTAATTCCTGCAGTCGTTCACAATGCAGCAGCCTACATACACCACTAAAGAGTGGATCTTCCACGACAAAATGCAACCACCATCAGCTTTGCAGCTAGCTGAGAAAACTCTGTTTGTAGATGAGAAAAAAAGTACCAGTGCAAAATATGGCTCCTGCCAATAATTCGTGCGTTTGTTCCCTGGATTGAATGAGTCGAAACCGTCATCGTAACTATGGAATAGGCCGTTACTCACCTAGGGTCTAGTGGTATCCACCATTTTCAATACAGCCAGCGAGTACGAATAACCAATGCTGTGTTGCGCCTGTTCAGACGCATCAGTGAGACCTCATGAAAATCTTCCACCGGTACATCAGGCGAAGGGTGCATTTCCACGGATGGGTGCTATTTTGAGAACCTGAGACCGTCAGAGCCCAAACGTGTTTGATAGACAACAATGCATCCTGAGCAACCAAAATGGAAAAGGGTGATTTTGAGCTATGCGCGTCGTAAGGCAATGCTGATGCAACCCCGCTGTAGTCACAAGGGGGCACCGAAAAGTGAGCATGCTGCAAGAATCCAGGCACCGGAGGCCAGCCGTTGCTCTATTCACCATATACGGTCGTATGATAGGTGCTAAGAGTGTGCCGGCACAAACTATGATTAGTATCGATGCTCCAGTGGAAGGTGGGTATCCCCTTGAAAGCTTTCGTGCAACTGTTGCAGTGACATAATAGGTTACGATATACTTTCGAAGGGAGTGTATCCATTTAAAGGTCGAAACAGTGTAAATACGGTTGCATCTTGCTAAATTCAGAATAAGCCATTTCGAGATTAGTTGTTGCTGTTTCGCCCTACACAGCATGCCATTGTGCCGGCTCATTAAAACAGCTCGTTGAAATTGCATCAACCAGTGAGTGCGGGGAAATATATATACTCTCCAGATTTGGACGACATGTGCAACATTTGAGAATGGGCATCGATTTTACTCAAAGTGCACGCTATCTCGGTTGTAATGCAGCAATCATCTTTTTACAGTATCTGTGGCTGTCAAACGGAACAAGGTCTCTGCATGTGGCTGCTGCTCATCAATTCGTCGCCCGCAGCTATTCGTTTTGAAAATTATTGTACAGAGTGCAGTTAGTTTTATGAACAACGTGACTACGCGCTTTTTTTAAGAGGCCATCTGTAACACTTCGCCGCCAAGTGTTGGTCTCTTCCTGTTGGCGCACCAGATGATTATAAGCTGTGCGCCAAATGCACAAATGCACGAAACATTTTCTTCGCTTCGTTGTTTTAGACTTGCGCGAACGTATTTCCGTCATTCTACTTTGTTTTTTCCAGAATATGTCGATATTTTGTCTCTATGCAGACCCGGCCGCTGACCGTTATTAGAACACCTGAAATAACCTTCCCTGCCGAATAAACTATACAAGCTTTTAGAACATGCGCCGTAGAACGGGCTCCACTGTAACAAAATGGTGCTTGCAGCGGTGCTTCTGTTTCAGCTACTAATGGCCCCATGCGCGCCTAGTCCTCCTAGATATAGACGAATAACTGCGGCTTAACACAGATACAGGAGTGGGGGATTTTTGCACTTCCATGCTGTTCTGGGCCGAACACAAATGTTCATAAACAGAAGGGAAAGTGACTATTTGACAAAATTGTGTAGCTAGACAACCGATGTTCACCAGAATTCTGAAACGGCTGCAGCTCTGCTAGTGTGCTTCAGTGTAATCCGGTACCTCGACAGGCACAGAAACGCACATGCACAGAGGCAGCGCACATATAACCAAACGAATACTACATATTCCTTGAAGCATTCACATACGCCTCCAAGGTAGGGGAGAAACATAACGCCAGTATCATCTGTGGCGCGTTAATCCACCCCGAGCAACCTGTACTACCTGTTTCTCCGGGTTACTTTGAAGCCACATACATACATACAAACAGATATCTGGGCTGCTGACGAACATCTGAGCTTCATTTTATGTCAGCCAGGGTGCGTATAAGAAACTAACTAACAGCCCCTGCTCATGATGAAAGCTTATGCTTCTTGTTGAAGTACTGTGCTGCTTTACATAACCAGCTGCCATTTTGCTGTCGTAATGGGTGCCAGTTCCCCTTCAAAAAATTATTGAAGTGTCTGCAGTATTTAACTTTATATACTTAATAAGCGGCCCTTCCAAATATTCTCTTGCCCCAAGACAGGCCGCGTATCACCTTGTTGTCGAGGGACGCTAGTGCCCACAATATGATTAGCAAAGAAGATCTAACATGAAATACTGCAGCGATTTCTCCTCTAGGCGCCTCATGTTTTATCCGTTTCGTTGCGTTATAGAGGACTTCTGCGCAGCCTCCACGAAGCCAAGACTTCAGAGGCAGGGGTGGGCCGACAGCCTCGGCTTACAATGGCTGGACGGGCCACACTAGAAGACGCCAGGGCCAACCTATTCGTAACAAGGCAAATGTTTATCAATAGAAGCAGTCCTTGTTGGGTGACCATTGGTTTGCTTCGCAGAACTTGCCGTGGGCGGTATCGCCGCGCGAGACGGCGGCCCCTTTTTCGATTGTAGTCGCCATTTTTGTGACACGAGAAGCTAAAGGCATTTTCGAGTTTCATGTTAGTCCTATTAATTTTCTGAAGGAAGTATATATGAGTTTATTTCATTCCTTTACACCGCAGATTCCCCACCTCAAGACACCGTCGGCAGCTGTCCGCTACGTCCGTCGGCGTGTACAGCACAGCGGTGGGCAGGGCTCGGGGCTCCCTTGCCTGTTTACCACTACAGAGACTCCGGAAGATAAATAGATTAAGAAGTATATTTTTATTGTTTGTTCGTTGCAACCGTCAGCAGGGAGTCAAAGACCAATTGCTGCAACTGTCTCAAAGCTCTGTGCCCCCCTAGCGGTCACGTTGAGGCTCCACGCTGCCCCGGAGCAGCAGCCGCACTCTACGCTCATTTTTAACCATCCCTTGCATGCACTTAAACTTGCATCTCTAAAGAGAGAAGCTTGAAAACCGAGGCCCCCCAAACCCTCAAGCCGACACAGCTGGCGGCCCAATACTCGGTCACGGAACTGCGCAGTCGCCGCTGCAGTGGAAAACAGAAGAAACAGCAGTACCGGCAGCAGCAACAACAACAGCAACACCCCCGAAGGCAGAGGAGGCAGCGTCTCCCTGTCATTCTGCTTATTTGGCTGAGGCGTATTTTGCTGCCTCATGGCATCGAGCCGCTCAGCATGACGACACACCAACAGGGCCGCTCCTCAAGGGGCCCAGGAACAATTGCCCGCTGCCTTACGACCATCGCCAGCCTCGGATCCAGCAGCACTTTTCTATGCAGCAACAGCACAAATAAAAGCAGGGCAGAGCCCGACGCCATCGAGCTCCACGAGTGGAAGCCTACGACGGGCACGACAAGGTATCCACAGGAGAAAACCAACAGCAGCAACACTTTGACTCAATATGGCCAGCAGCGAGCGGCCGCCAACACTTCTACACACCCCTCTGTAAGCCATGGTGGGGCTCTGCTTCGCTGGCTTAGGGGGAAGAGCAGCGGCCGGTTGGGGGGACCCCTCTTGATGCTGCTGTTGCTGCTCCTTCTTAGCTTCAATTCACCCTCAGCAGCAGAAGTTCCAAACCCGGAGACCTTACAAGAAAATCTTATAAAGGTGTGGTTTGATGCAAAGGAGTCCCCAGCACCTTCTGAAGCACAAGAGGCACCCCTCAAACCAAGTCAAGGGTACACGCAGGGGGAGGAGACTCTACAAGAGGGCCCTGAGCTCCATGGGGCCTCCTCCAGGCGGCTTAGTGGAGTGTATGCTTGGGCTGCTGACATGGAAGCATCTTTGAGGCTGAGTCCGCGGCTGAGTCTGTACCTCGGGGTTTTCTTGACGCTCTCTGGTTCGCTGCTGATGGCTGGGGGCAGCACACTCATGAAGTTAGGACTTAGTGTTGAGGACGCAGATAGCTTGCAGGGCCAGTCCTGCGACCAGCAGTGGCTCTGGGGCTTCGCTGGTGAGGCCACCTTAATCGTTTTTATTTTGTAGCAAACACTGGCTCCTAGACACGGTTTCCTTAGGCACTCCCCCTTCCTGCCTCTTGGAAGTGAGACACACTCTGAGATCCGATGGAGGGGGAGAGGGATAGACTGCAGAGATAAGTGAATACAGCAATTTCTCTGCTGCTGTTTGATGCGAATACAGCGTATGTCGTGGGGGCCTGTATGCATGTAGTGGCCTTGGGCTTTGCTCCCGCAAGTGTTTTGTCCCCTATGAATTCGATTGGTCTCATAGCCAATGCAGTGGCGTCGGCGGTGAGTTCCTCGACAGTCAGACACTTCGCTAAGTAGCTAGCCACTTCGTTGCGTAGCTAGCCATTGTCGTTGTCTACTACTCGTAGCTTTCCCTGGACGTTGTCTACTACTCAGCAGTGTTCGCGCTGTCTCGAGTCGCCTGTGGGATGCCCCCTCTTTTTCTATGCACCTGTGTTTTGCAGACTGTGTTGAAAGAACCATTTGGCTTTCAAGAGCTGCTGTTCACGGGAGGTTGTGCCTTTGGTGTATTCCTGTGCGCCTGCGCGTCTGTGCTGCCCCGCACGGAGTTCGTGGACTTGGGCTCTGATTTGGACAGCCGCTACATTGGGCTATACAGCTGGCGCGATCCCTGGTATCTGGCCTTCTTGGGCGTCTGCTGCGGCCTCGGGTTTGGGGCTCTAGTGTATCTCAACAGCGTCGAGTCTGCTCTGCTGGAAGAAAAGGAACAGCAGCTTCTAAGACAGTCCGACAGGGACATCGCTCTCCTTCAACATTCTACCTCTCCCACTCAGTAAGTAACGAACACACTTCTGGCTGAGATAGCTATCAGGTACTGCAACTCAGGGTGCATGCAGTTTTCTCTAGAAAGCTGCAACAGAAAAGCGAGCTACTTTGAGGGGCTTTTCGTGCCTTTGCTGGCTGTGGCCTATGCTGCCGCAGAGAAAACCAATCCAAGGAAATGAGCCCTGCTCCAATGCTTAGTCCAAGAAGCCAAACCAAACAGTCCCTCTATCCACGTTTAGTCGGTGAGCTCGCATATCAGCTGTCAACATTTCAGAACTTGCATTGTCGCGATTATAGTCTATGAGAGGGGCAGCACGAGACAGCCTCTCCCACTGCAGTCCTGAGTCTGAAAAGATGCGGATTGGCGACGAACTTTTGTTTCGCAGGCCTTTGCTATGGCTTCCTTGCTGGTCTCGTTGGCTCGCAATGCATTCTGGAGGTTAAGGAAATCGGGACCTGCGCGCGCGTAAGTGTACCACCAGTCTCGATGGGGCGCACATGGTAGTATCTGTCCCGTTTCTTTCTGTTATGTATCCTCGCATTCGTGCCCATGACTGACCTCATCCCTTGCGTTTCCGTTGTGCGTTTGCTTGACACTTGGGGGGGTGTACTCAGTACGGCTTAACCCAAGCTTCCATTTGGTTCTCACCACAGCCCTACTTGGTCTGTTGCTTTCTGGGCCTCTCCGTCTGGCTGCAGGTGAGCTAATCACCGCATAGCTCCAGAGACAGAAGCCACTGCATGCTGCACCAGCATGCATTAGGGCAGCTGCATGTAACATCTGCAACTGGCTTGTACATTGTTTTTGCGTGTTGCCCTATCTGGTTTCAGATCCACTTCCTGAACTTGGGTCTAGCACGGGGAGACGCGACAACAATCGTTCCGACGTACTACGTCGTGTGGACTTTCTTCGGCACACTTGGTGGTACTGCATTTGCACCTTTGCTCCATTGATTCGTTTTAACTGTATTGCCTCTGTACCCTTTGCGATTCAAGGATTTTGATATATGTTCGAAGGAGAACTACCTGATCCTCTTATAATGGGCGCCTTCAAGAGTCTATGTCGGCAGCCACATGTTTGCTTTGTGCCCCGTGTGCTTGGGATGCTCTTTGTAGGGTTCGCCAAGTTCCACGAGGTGCAGGGCTTCAGCGCGGGAGCTCTCGTTCTCTTTGGGCTGGGCTTCGGGCTGACAGCCATTTGCATCATCCTTTTAGCAGTGCAAGAGATGCGAAACTTGTCAGTCCGCCACACCAGCAACTCCCTATGTGTCATCCACCCTCCTGAGAAACAACACATGTGGCATGGATCAATTTAAAAATGCATCATATACTGCAGAGGCAATTAGAGCAAAGCCATACCGTGCAGCCTGCGTGGCCAGTGTGTTGAGACAGGCACGCAGCGCTGCTGACCAGCTGCATGAGACGCTTTAAAACTGCTCCGCCTTCTGCAGCGACGGTACTGTCCCAACGTGTTCTGGTGTGCTTGCAGACGCAAATACGTCGACCAGCAAGTTCCAGAAATCGACGACGAAGAGGCAGATCTGGTAAGCAAGCCGTTCACTGGCAGTGGGTAGCGCCCGCCTGCTAGCTAGCAAGCATGCCACCCGACTAGCTTCCTTCCTTCCGGGCATGCATGCAAAGGTCAGAGGCTGAAAGCGTCACTTACGTTGCAGCAATTTCACCCATATGTGTGGGCATGCATGGCTAAATAAGCATATTGTGTCCTTGCGTACTTGCGTATGCGTGTTGCACCAGGCGACGCAAGACCTCGTGGAGCAGCGTCTGTCGAAGCGGGTGACGTTTGCGATGGGGATGTTTCCCATTTCGTCTCTGGGAAGAACGGCGGGGCGACGCCGCTTCAGACCTGTATACCAGCGTTTCAGACGCACGCGTTCAACAGCCTCAGACACTGCCTTAGGCGACGCCTACGGAGAACTCACGATTGGCAGCACCTCCGTCGCAGGCGCTTACACGCTGCCCCCCAACTTGCACTTCCCCCGCCGCAGCACAGAAGTCAGCCACCCCTACTGTTTCTGCGTCCTTCCTGTGCTGCCGCTACGCTGGTTCTCCCTAAAAGCCAAATGTCATGCAGATTTGGTCGCAAACTAGCATGCAGAAATCCTGTGTACAAGGAAACAGAGACATGTCGAACAATATGCGCATAAATACATATGCGCGTAGTGTGTGTCGCAGCTTTCCGAGGTATTGTGTTGCCTCCTTCTGTTCTGTCCACTCCAGGGCTATTCATCGTGTGCTTTTGCAATTGAGCCCCATCGTGCTGCGTGCGTTTGCTTGTAGGGGGTGATGCAGCACGGGCGCTCGGGAGAAAGCAACGACAGCCACGGGGTGCCGCTGCGCCCCATCGTGACAATCAGCAGCAGCGGCAGCAGCAGCTCCGTTGCTCCTGAAGCCCTTAGCCGAGTGTCTTTGGGCTCCACCAGCAGCGCGATGCTGTCGAACTCCTGCTCAGGAAAGCAGACGGGAGAAGCAGCGGCAATGATGCACACCCCATCGCACTATCTCATGCCGCCTTCCGTCAGGTCCTCCCTCCACTCCAACGTATCCAATGCTGTTTTGCCTGAAGAGGTGAGACGCGAGGCGGTCTGCTCTCGGCAGCTGGAGAACAGGCAGATAAAGAGCGGTAGGACGAGAGCGTCCGCTGCTGTGTTGCTGCTACACCATGTGCAGTGGCCTTCTATGTAGCGAGACATTTCACTATTCTCTATTGCTAGCTGCCTGCACTCGTGTTCTTCATGTCGTCCGCCCTTGAAGTTCAAGGACGATGAAAGGTTTTTCTGCGTGTCTTCTCTGTTGACTCTCCTTGCTCACTCTCTTTCTCTCTCTGCGTTGCCTGCTCTGCTTTTGAAGGATCGCAACCTGCTGTGGTTTGCCAAGCAGCAACAAGGATTGCTCAAGGACCAGTAGCCACCACACCAAAACCAGCAGAACAAAACACACACAACACGCAAGAAGCTAAACAGAACAAAGCACACATGATAAAATAGAAAAGCAAAAGGAAAAATCTATTTTTCAGAGTTTTTTGTTGGGGAAAAGCTGGGCGGAAGGGTTTGGTGGGGGCCCCTCAACGCGACGAGACCGGCAAATCGCGCTCTGTCTGCCTCGTGTTCGACGTCTCTGCAGATGGACGTAGCGTCCATCCGTCTCTTTTTGTCCTCTGTGTAGGGAGGGCCTTTGGCGTCTGCTTCTTTTTAGTTCTTTGGCTGACGTTTGCTGCAGCAAAGAGGCAGCAAACCGAGGCGCGCGTAGGCAGACCCCCACCGGACCACTTGCTGAAGACAGCGCTCTCTACATGTTTTCTTGCTAGATCTCTTGCTGCAGAATACAGGCAACTGATGCTGCTGCTTAGGCCGTTGTTTTCTGCTGTTGTCGTTGCTGCTGCTGTTGTTGTTGCTGCTGCTTGTCGTTCCCTTTCTTCAACTGAAGCTGCAAACGGCTGCACTGTATCAAACCCCCCACAGCAGCGATCCTATTACCGCCGCACATTGGGGGCACCGCAGCTGCACATCTCCTTCCCCCCCCTCAAGCGGCTCCCAGGGGCCTGGGCGGTGTTCGGGATGTGACGCGACGCACCAGTAACAAAATATGTGGGGACAAGCTCTGCTGCGGAAAGGCAGCAGCGGTTCCTTGCTACAAAACACACACAATTGGTGCTGTTGTTGTTCTTGCTGCTGTAGTTCCTCGTCGCGTTTTTTTTGTCGCTGTTTCCGGTTTGTTTGTTCTTTCTGTTGCTTTTGTTGCCTGTCGGATGTGGCGGGTGAGGGGGAAGGAGGTAGGTGCAGAGGAGCTGCTGAAGAGTGCAGTTCCTCTGCTGATTCTGGTAGCTTCTCTGCTGTTGATAACTTAACTCGTGCCTGCTGCAAGAGACGAACAAACAGACGACAGGCACCTGGATGTAGGCACTCTGCGGCAGCTGCTGCAGAAACACGAGGCACCAGCTAAACCCCATAGCAGCCAAGCTCGGTAGCGCACAGGAGATACAGAAAAGGAGGGTACAGACAGATAGTGACAACGAAACAAGGAGACGGAGAGGGCGGGGAGGCACAAAGACATACAATCAAAATGCCCCTGAGAAAAGAAGCAATAAATGAAAAATAACCAGCACTGTAGCTACTGCTGCTCACCTCTAACGCAAGCCACCCTTCCACTGACTCCACTCCCT
Organism: Eimeria sp. OTU-X; assembly: GCA_904066255.1. Lineage (NCBI taxonomy): Eukaryota > Apicomplexa > Conoidasida > Eucoccidiorida > Eimeriidae > Eimeria > Eimeria sp. OTU-X. The sequence goes on from CAJFCX010000212.1 coordinate 9,304, forward strand.
GCTGCTGCTCCTGCTTTGTCACAAGGGGATGAGGCAGCAGGCCCACGTCCTGGAGGAGTTTTGTCCCGTGTTGCTTTGTGCTTCGCAGGAGCAACAAACCCCACTGCCCTAATTCGAAGGGCAGGCCAGCAACAGCGGCAGCGAGCCCCTTCTCCTCTATTTCGGTACCATATTGCTGGAGTTGCTGACGCCGCTGCCTTCGCAAAAAGAGTCTGAATTGCTGAAGAGAGGCAATTGCTGCTCTGCGAGCGGGAGAGAGCAGCCGCAGCCGCAGCGTGCGCCGCAGCAGCAGCAGGTCGATGTGGGGCGCGAGCAGTAGAAGCACCTGAGAGACACTAAGCCAGTAGAGCTGCTGCTGAAGCAACTCAAAAGACAGTGACCGGCGCAGGGAGGGATGGATGTGTCGCATCTCCAGCCCCAACAACCAGTCCCCCACGCTGCGATGTTTGCCTCTGTAGAGAAAATAGAAAAAGAAGACAAAACGAATCAAAGAAAGCAGCAGGTCAATGCACATAAAACACCTGTAGAGACATTCCAAAGAGCGCTCAGCTGCGGTCAAACGCGTCACCGCATTCCCCACAGCAGCGTCTGGCCAACGGAGGTTTTGCTGCTGCTGGCGCTGCTGTAGCTGATGGCACAGCACCCGCTGCTCCTGCTCCGTTGCTTGTTCCCCATGCTGCTGCTGCTGCTGCTCTTGCTGCTGCATGCGCTGCCTCCGAAGTGCCTGAGCAACGTTGTAGCGGCGTATCCGCTGCTCTATCTCTGCTTGCTGTTGCTGCCTCCTGCGGTGCAGCTTCTGCCGCAAGAGCTGATAGAAATATGGCAGCAGCACATGCAGCAGCAGCAGTCCCAACTTGTGTTTCCAGGCCAGTGGCTGCCGCTGCATTAGAGAATGCTGCTGCTTTAGCATCAAGTGGAGCAGCACACGCTGCTGTTGCTGCACCGCAGCAGGAACTGCAGTTGGGTCTTGCTGCAACGCCTGGAACCGCTGCTGCTGCCGCTCCAACTGCTGCTGAAGCAGTTGTTCGCCGCCGTAGTACTTAACATTCTGCAGCAAATCTCCAGGAGTGGGTTTGTCTCGAGCTGTCGACACAGCCCATAGGAAGGAGTGCAACAGCAGCTGCAGTTCCTGCTGCCACTGCTGCAGCCACGGGGCAGCAGCCCTCGTACACTGCAACAGCATGTCCTGCAGCAGCAGCACAATCTCGTTGTTAACTCGCACTGCATCTAGCTGGTTTACTCTTTGCGTTGGCAGCGACTCTAACCCCCGTTGATGCTGCTGCTGGAGAGTACTGCTTCGAAGAGGCAACTGACGCCCCACTGATGCTGCTGCCTCGGAAAGGGTCATGCGGCGAGCTGCTGCTGCTGCAGGTGATGCTGCTGAAGCTGACGCTGCTGCAGATGCTGCTGCTACAGGTGATGCTGCTGCAGGTGCTGCTGTTGCAGATTCTGCTGATGCAATTTCTGCTGATGCCGCTAATGCTTTTCGTGGTATTAGAAGTCGGGGCGCTGCAGGTGTAGTACCGTTGCTCCTACCTGATGCATGTTCTGGCTGCCGGTTCCCTTTCGGTGCATCCGAGCTCTCAAACGGCCCCTCTGAGCTATGGCGGGGACCCTCGCTTGCGCTGCTTCCTGGGGGTCCCCTAGGCCCCCCTCCCATCTGCAATTGTAGACCTGTGAGGGCCCCAGTTTCAATATCTGCTGCAGTCTTTCGTGCCTTTGGAAGAGACCTGAGAAACAGGTACTCCTTGAGCTGCCGCGAGCGGCCAAAAGGATTCAGCATTTCGCCTCTCAACGGCGGCCTGACCACAAAACGTGGCAGGGGGGGGCTCAGGAGTCCCCTGGGCGGCTCTTCATCACTGGGAGACCCTTGCTCCGAAATAGAGGGGGGCCCCAAACAAGGGGCGCTCGGATCAGAAGCCATTAGCGGCGAGTTCATGAGGACAAAAGGAGACGTTTCCCTGTGCCAAAAACGCGTGGGGTTACAGGGTAAGCGTTCGGAGTGTGAAGGGGGTTCCAGAGCCAGCGCTGAAAAAGAAGGGACTTGTCCCCGCACCCTCCCCTCTGCCTTGGGGTTGCTCCTCTTGAAATCACTTTACGCTGCCGGACAATATGCCGCAGCTGCTGCTGTTCATCGTGTCGTTCAGGGCAGCCTCGTTGCTGCAGCAGCTGCATCTGCTGCTGCTGCTGCAGCAGCAGCAGCAGATGGCCTCAGTATCGCCAGCGGCTCCTTGAGGCTCTTTAAGGAAACCGAACGCGTGTGTCTTACCAGTGGGACGCAGCGGGTTTCGTTACCGTGATAGCTGTACAGCTGGCAAGTCCCTAGCTGAATAAACGGAATAAAAGAGAACCTAAAAAATAGAAAGGGGTCCCCGATGTCTAAAGAAGGGCTGCAGACAGAAGCGATCGACGCAAGGGGCCCCCAGCATGCCCTCCAGTTTTGCGCTGCTGCATACAGGAGCTGATGTTCCCCTTAGACTGCATTATTTATTGCTTTCAAGATTGCCCCTCAATTAAAATTGTTGTTTAAAACCGGCTTCTGCCCAACACGGAGGCTCTGCTGAAGCGTCTGAGGCCGCAGCAACTCGCGGCTCCACACTCGGCACAAGACACTTCGCCAGAAGAACAGAAAGAGAACCAGTGAAGTTTATATGTTTTTCTGAATGTCTTAAGTGGACCGGAATTCAAGCTTCCAGCACTAGTGGCGATCCGACAGCGGTAGCGGTAACGGCAGTAGCCGAACAACTCTACGGAAGCAAGTTACTGGAGGAGACGGAGCAACAGCAGAGTAGCTGGCAGGCTGCTCCAGCGCCAGCAGCAAAACATCTAGCATGTCGCGATAGCAGCATCAGCAACAGAATAGAGAGGCAATCTGGAGCGGGCATGTGGCTGTGTAGCCAAAAGATGCCTGCGTCCAGATGCGAATTTGCTGCCTGCGGTGGCTTCTAGGGGCGGCTATTTGGTTGTGTTGCTGCTTCTGCTACTGCTTCCGCTTGTCTGTTCCCAGAGGCACAGCAGCAACGGCAAAAGCATCAACAGGAACTGCAGCACCTGCAACTGTGGCTTTCTGCGCCTCCCGCAGTCCAAGGGGTGCCCCGCCAGTGGAGTGGTTCAATCCTGCTGCTGCAACTCAGCAGCGGCAGCACGAGAAACTTCAGGGTTGGCTACGTGACCCCCACCATAGGGGTCAGGATGGAGGGAGACAGGTAGAGCAGCAGCGGCAGCGGCAGCAACAACTGTATGCGTTAGACAGCTCGGAAGTCCGTTCTTTGCTACTGCAGTGTAACACCATTCTGTCTGTTGACCTGGGTGCAAGAAAGACAGGCTTAGCTGCTGCAGTGCGGAAGCACCAGTTTCAGCACGGGGGCGTTGCATCAGCAGCGCTACGCTTCCCGCTACCGGATCAGCAGTTGCTGCAGCAACAGCATGAAACTGCAGCAGCACCAGAATCTCTCCTCTTGGATTCTGACTACTCAAGCATGTTTTCTGTTTCCCCCCTAAAGGTTGTGGCTCATGAAGTGCACGTCGCTTCGTTTCTGCCCTTACTGCACCAACAGCAGCAGGAGCTGCTACAGCCTGCAGACCTGCTGGTCGTGGGGTTACCTCTAAACCCCTGTCTCCCTCCACACTTGCGGTATGCTTGATTTTCTTCTTCTCAACATTATTTTGTGTGGCTGTATTTGTGGATGCCGACTCTGCGGAGCAAGCAGATGCTGCTGCAGATGTTGCTAATGCTCCCTCCGAGAGCGGTGGGGACGGCGCTGCTCCTAGTGCTGCGTCTGTTGCTGTTTTTTCCTCTGCAGCTTCCAAACCCCTCGGGTGTCCCGCCATCTCTCTTTGGCTCGGAAACTACAACGCGGACCACCAACAGCAGCAGCCGTTCCGGTGCTGCTGGTGGATGAGAGCTACAGTACTTGGCGAGCCCGACGGAGACTGCGAGGGGATCGCAAGGGACAGAAAGGGCCCCCTCGAGGAATGCTGCATTCTGCTGCAGCATGTGAGTTGCTGCTGGAGTTATTTGCTGCGGCAGATGCAGTATGCTGCAATGGCAGAGTCCTCCAGCTGGGGCCCCCCAAGGGGGCTGTGGGGGCCCGTGGGGAACCCACACTTGGTTCTGGGTTTTAGAAGTTCAAGCGTTTGCTTCTTATGTGTATCAGTAGATTCTCGTTTGTGGGCTGTTGGAAGAGGCCCGTTAAAAATTTTTCTTTTGATTATGTGGGGGGTCAGTTTGTGCTCGTGACCGTTGGGAGACACACCAAGTTGTAAAGAGTAGTGGTGGGGTGATAACAGTCCGCACATGCAGGCAGCTAGTAACTGAAAGGGCGCTGCGCTCTGGAGACAGACAGAAACTGCCACAAAATAGTGCAAAACCCACCACTAGTGAAAAGCGCCACTAAAACTAATGAAGACAAACGGGTGACAAAAGAGTATACTGCGCTGTATTTGCAGTTAATTGTTTGTTTTAATTGTCTACTGTCAGCAGTTCATGAGGTACATGTGTGCCCATTATTATTATTTTTACAATTAGTATTATTATTGTAGTGCATTGTAGTGCCTTGGCTCCCCCCATTAAAACTACTGTTATAATAATAATCATAATAATAGTAATAATAATAATAATAATTACTATTATTATTTTAATTATTGTTGTCGCTGTTGTTGTTAATTGTTTTTATGGCTATTATTGTTATTTCTACTACAATTTGTACTGCATTGTCGGTTCCGTAGCTCAGCAGGTTAGAGCGTGTGGCTGTTAACCACAAGGTCGCAGGTTCGAGCCCTGCCGGTACCGGAGGGTTATTTCCTTCTGCTCTCTGAAAGTCTTTAAATACCACTTGTTATTAATATTATCTCCGAGCTGTCTTCTTGCATGCATTGCATCTTGTCTAAGAAGGGACTGTTCATAGCCTTTAGCACCTTGCACATTTGCGGCAGCATTATATATCTGTAAATACTGTCCACGTGTATATATATAAATACTGTATGAGCTCTAAAGAGGTAAAGTGGTTCTTTTAGTGAAGGCGGTACCGGCAGGGATCGAACCTGCGACCTTGTGGTTAACAGCCACACGCTCTAACCTGCTGAGCTACGGAACCCCATCTTCAGAGATCTGCATCTCGCCCAGAGCCCTGATGAGATGTGCAGCTGCGTTCATCAGTTATACGGATGGAAACGAACAAGTGAATTTAATAGCTACGCTTGTTTAGGGGCGAAGGCCCCATTAATACGCTCTAGTATATCGTAAAATTGTACTTTTCGGGGTTCACTCGAAAGCCCCTCTACGGTTACAGAAGGCAAAAGCAAAGCCAGCGTCTTTGATTATTATCGCAGTGGCGCTTCCCATTTGCTTATGGAGACTATTCTCGCTGTGCATAACGGTAAAACCAACAAACAACCCCAAACGGAACGGCGGCGATATCGAAGGTGGCTGTAGCTAGATGTTTGCATGCATTGTGGCCAGAGTTATATTCGCAGTGCTGCTCTCTAGGCAAAACACTGCAGATGGAAACGATGAGGTTGAAGTGAACTGTCGCTGTCTGCTGGGTTGCTATCTGTTTCAGAACCGCCAAAATGTTGGTCTCATGCATGCGCGCAAACGCCCGCGTGTATGCAAGCATACGCTTACGCCATCTTTGCCACTTCCTAGAGACTGAATGCTGCATATGTTGCTCAACCCACAAGAAGAAATTAGATAACTGTCTGCATATTGGGTGGGCCTTGTTGATGCATTTGCATGCGCCAACAAGGTCGACGGAGGAGACAACGGTTCCGTAGCTCAGCAGGTTAGAGCGTGTGGCTGTTAACCACAAGGTCGCAGGTTCGATCCCTGCCGGTACCGTTTCCCTCACCAGCCTTTTCCTTCTTCCTTTGCCTCTTTTATTGGTTTGCAATGATCGTCATATTCTATTTTAGAACAGTTAATGCGGTACATACTTCACTGCTTCAAGCTGTCTTTGAACACAAGCCCACTAACGTTTTATCGCAGCAGATATAGCCGCATCTTGGTTCAAACCGAGACACTGCAGCACGCCTTTTCCTCTCCTCGTTTGATTAATGTAATTGAGGTCGGCTGCTTTGCAAAGGGCGCAGATGCACGCCAGCACAGGAAGTAGCGTGACAGAGGCAGTCAAGAAAATGCATCTCCATACAAGGAGACACGTGCGACAAAAAGTGCCATCTGGCAGATTTCGTTGGCGCATGCAAATGCGTCAAAAAGACCCGCCCATTATGCCCCTTGTGCGCCCCTTACGCACATATTCAAATATCCCACAAGAAATGCAGACTGTCTGTAGTGTAGTTACTTGTGCACATAGCAGGGCTTTACTTGCTATGAATGGTGGATGCTGCGGAGTACGTTAGGCAGGGCAACAACTGGAACAACGATGAAGCAAAGCCGGTGAGGTCCAGAAACAGGAAGAGAATTCAATAAAATGTAAGAGAAGGACAGAAGAAAGCAGGAAAAAAGGGACAAAAAAAATACAGACACCAGAGCCAATTACAAACAGGAACCCCTTCCCAAGTCCTGTCTCAGACGCTACTGACGCCACCAAGACGAAGCAATTTCTGAAGTAACAGCAAAAGCAGTAGAAACAGCAGCAATAGTAGCAAGCAACTAGAAAAGGAGTGTGATGCCCCACCCATCAGCTATGCGGATTACAGCAAGAACACCTGGAGCAGTACAAGACACGTGAAGGGCGCTCATGAGGACATCATCATAACAGCGACGACAGCAACACATATAGTGCCATTGTAAGAAGGTTGGGTAGCAAGAGAACGTTAGGCATATGCGTTGGTTGTGTTGCAACAACAAGTAGCTGCCACAGCAAGTGGTGGTAATTGCGCGAAGGCAGCGACTCCGTGGACCCCTGTCCTTTGCCTCTTCTAGCGTGCTTAAATCTTCCACAAAATAACTCTAGTATGCTTTCGAGTGTCAAAGAAGCCCTCAGCTGCACGGACACTTGGTATTCTGTAGCAGAAGCAACACCACAACGAGAAAATGCACGTGCTCGCAGCCAGCCTGCCTGTCTGTGGGCAGCCAGGGGCTAAGAATGCCTCATAGGCAACTACTAAATTCTATTTACCTTTAAACAAAACGAAAAAAGACAAACTAACTTTCTCTCGGTTTTCAGAAACCCAGCACGGCAGCTCCGCACCTGGCCTCCAGCAAGTGGCTGACCTAGGCGAGTGATGATGCTAAGGAATAACATCCCAAGAAATTGTTTTATACTTAATGTGCACATTTTGCATTGAACTATTTTAAGGGGGAACACCCAGGACGGGCGGCGATAGACGCAGCTCGGGTTGCTGGTCCATTTTGGGCGCATCGGTAAGTGTCGGCGGCGGTGCGGCGGTGCGTATCTTCCCGAGTCTACTGGAATTGCCGGGTTTCTAAGTGATTTAAAGCTGCTTGTCTGGGGATATACACAAAAAAAGGTTTAGAAGGTGCGGGTTCTTGTCTAAGATTGCCGGAGTGTGCGGGGCCAGTAACTGCGCTGACACCACCCCGCTGTCCACTGGCCTGCGGCGGCGAGCCAGCTGTCGATACACATCAGCATCCTATGCTCCCTACGGTATTCATTGTGTTTCCTAGCATAAAACGAACACGAACCCACGGGTATATTTGCTTTGTTAACCTGAATTCAGCCGCAAATAAGCACGAACTTTTTCTGTCTCTCTGTTCGTTACCTCGCTCCGCCGTCGGCAGCGCCCAGCTGTCCTTCCACGTACACCCCAGCACCAGCCAATCGCCTTTGCCCTTTCTTTTTCTGTATTCCCTATACTATAACTGCAAGCCAAATACTTTGTTGCATATCCATAGACTGAACTCCTCCTGTCTCCGTCTCCATAGCCATGGGGTGCAAGCCTTCGACCCTCGGGCCTCATGCCCGAGACAGCTCTAACGCTGGTGCTAATGCAGCTCACGCTGTTGCCTCTCTGCCTGCAGACGCGGCTGCAGGGAGAGCTGAAAATGACTCCTTTGCTGCTGCTGCTGCTGTTGAGCACGCAGCAGAGATACCCGTTGGCGCTGCGCCGGCTGGCGACAGCAGCTGCGGCAACAGCTGCACCGCCGGCAAGGGCCCAGGATTGCGTCTGCGTCTCGCGTCTCTCAAGCAGGATTTCAAGAGTTTCTCTTCTCCTCGCGCATCCCTCGCAAGCGGTTACGACAAGCTGAAGCGGGGTGCTTCTTCCCTCAAGGCAGCAATGACTCCCCGCACTGCAACTCCTGGTGCATCCCCTCGAGATGCAGAGGCCCTTGAGGCCCCAGGCGGCCCCCACTTCATCGCTTCGGATGCAATTAAAGAAGCAGACAACGCAGCCTGTCTCGACGTCGCAGAAACCAAAAGCCAGGCCGTAAGTGGCCATCTACACACGGTGGTGGAGGCTGCTGCAGCAGGCGACAGAAAGGCAGAAGAAACAAGTAACAACCGAGACACTAAAGAACTCCACACGGAATTGATCAACAAAGACTCTCCGTCTCCCCAGCAACTCAAGGCCCTCTGGATCCTCATGAAGATCAATGCTGCAGCGTCGCCGCAGCAAACGATGCAGTGGTTGCATGACCTGGAGGTTCTCCTTGTTACTCTTGATCCTGTAGAAAGGCAGCAGCCTGTCAGTCTTGTATAAACTTCGTTATAGAACTCATCATCACCGTTCCGTCTGCTGCTGCCCGTCTGCGTTTTCATCAGCAGATATTCTAGGGAGTGTTCTGTCTGTCTCTCTCAGTGGCTTTTTCCGTCTGCTTCCTGTTTCTTTTTCTTCCCGATTTGTATTTTACTACCCGTTGGTGCCTTTGTTCGTCTTTACCTCTGTTCGGTTGTGTGCCTCCTCCCTCTGTAGGTGTCTGGCACCTCTGTCTGTGTTTTGTGTGTTCATATTTTTGTGGGTTGGTTAAACCTGCGTGTTTTGTCTACCTCCTCCTCTGAATGTCTTTTCTTCTGTCTCTTAGCATTTATTTGCTTGTGTTTGTAGCACATTTCCAAGTTGGGCCAACGGTGTCGGTTTGTGTCTCGCTGTTGCTTGGGTTTGTTCTCTGGGGGCTTGTCTCAGAAACACCTTAGATAGCCATCGAGCATCAGTTCCTTTGGCTTTTTGTCTTTCTCGTGCGCTAGCAGACCCGCAGCATCCTGCTGGAGGCGAAGGCCCTCGAGATCTGCCTCCGTCCTCTCAGCCAGTCCCCGGAGGAGGTTCAGCTTTGTGTGTCGTCTCTCGCAGTTATTGTCCACCTATGCATGGCAAAAGAAGCGTCCGAAAGACTTCTTGAACTCGGAGTACTGAACCCCTAAACCCTAAACCCTACTAACATCCCTGGCATGCCAGCAGTAGCAAACCCTGGTGCACAGCCGGCCTGTTAAATCTTCAATACCCAAACCGATCGTCTAGAAGGCGACAGGAGGTTTTCAGACCTCTCTCTGGCAGCTCTAGCACTGCAGCTGAACACTTCTTTCTGCTTTCTTTCCACATCCTAAACCCTAAAACGTAGGCGATTTGAAATGGTGGGGTTCTGTGCACTGAAGAGGGGAAACCCCTATATGTTGCTAATGCTTCTGGTGTACGTATATCTCACTGCGCCGCAGGGCATCGACATCACCGCGAGAGTGCTAAAGAAATATTTTTCCAAGGCCAAAAGGTTGCTACGAGACATTCCGCAGATGCATGTTGTCCCTGAAGAAGCAGCAGCAGCAGCAGCCGACAACCAGCAGCAACAGCATCAACAGCACGAGGAGCTTCAGCGATGGGAGGATATACCTGAACCCCCAACTCCAGCACCGACACCAGCAGGCGTCTCAGGCTTCAACTCAAACTTCCAAGGGGGCCCTACAACGCCGCAGCAACAGCCGATCCTGAAAGGTGCAGCAGCAGTAGCAGAAGCTGTCGATTCGTCTCACAAAGAAGCTAATCCATCTGCAGATGTAGCAGAAAACACGCCCACGCCTCAAGAGCAAACCACACCATCCCCTGCAGCAGCGAACCCAACAGCAACAGCAGAAGCTGCAGAAGCTGCAGAAGCTGCAGAAGCTGCAGCAGCAATAGATGATACACAACCAGCAGGAGTAGCGTCTCCCGCAGCAGCAGCCAATGCCTCTCCTGAACCTTCCACCAAGCCCCAAAGCAACGGGCAAATAGCAGCTTTCAGGCGCGCATGTTCGAAGCTTCAGCAGCAGCTGCAGCAGAAGCTAGGCACCTCCCCTGATACGACACAGGTAACACAGGAGCAGCTGGACAGTGCCATGAGAGAACTGAAACTCCTTGTGGAGTTTATGACCCTCGTGTGGAGACTCGTGTTTGCAACCAGCCTCGACGGAGACGAGTTCGCACAGGTAAAAAGGGTTTGGCGCTTAGGGTGTAGGGTTTATGGTTGCGGACAGCATGCCGAAGCAGCATGGGTGCAGCAACAGCACGCAGCAGGGTTTAGCGTGTTTCGTTGTGCGTCTGCGAGTTGATTTCTTCATGTGTACTCGCAGAAAATATATGTTGCTTAAGTGAACGTTGAGTGCTCCTGCTTTTTTTCTCAGCGGTGGGCCAGTCTAGGAGTCCCTGAGTTGGCGATAGAAGCCCTGGGGTCCTCGGAGGCGGTGTTTAAGGAGAATGGTTTTGTGTGCTGGGGTTTGGGGTCACTGCGATTCATCCCTTTAGCTGTGCCTTCTGTGGCCGAAACGTATGTACACTCCAAGATGCTACTCCCCGTAGCCTTCGACCGCATGGAACTCCACCACACAGACCCTCTCGTCCTTGAAAACGGCCTCGCAGTCCTTGCAAACTACCAACGCAAACAACCGGCGAACAGCCAGCTCTTCAGCAAACAAAGACCAGACGTAAACAAACTATGGATCCTGCTGCTCCCTGCCGCTTCTGTTGCTGCTTCCTACCGATGCTTCTGCTGCTACTGCTGCTGCATGCTGCTGCATGCTGCTGCATGCTGCTGCTATAGGCAACATCAACGGCAGCAACAGCAGCTGCACGGGTACACGGGTACTTGCACCCTCGTCAGCATGTAGGGTTTAGCTTGTATGGATAGGGCTCAGGGTGTATATTTGTGCGGGGTGTTTGCTTCGCCTCAGGCATGGGCCAAGTGTGTGTCTTGGCTGTTAGAAGAAGAGTCCCTGTCTCGTGTCGATGTTTTGTTCCAAGGGCTCTTTGCTTTAGGTCTTGCATGCAGCTACTGTCCTCATGCAGCGAAGCGCGTTCGGTGGGGCTGGATGCATACCCTAAACGCTAACTCAACCCTACAGAAAAACTTTAAACATTCAGAGCGCCTGGGGGGCTGCTTCCTTGCCCGCATGCACGCATGTGTTGTTGTGTTGGCTTGTTGGACTGCTGATGTAGCCTCTGCTGGTGCTGTGGTTGCTGCTACTGTGGTTGTCCCTGTTTGCCGTTGTGTGTGTAGCTTTGCCTCCTAATGTAAGGCCTTGCTTTTCTGCATGCATATTGCTGCCTACCTCGGGTGTACACAGCGCATGGCTGTGGTTTCCTTGCATCCTCTACGTGCGTCTACTGCATGTATGGTTTGTGCCTCTGTCCTGATTCTGCGTTTCCTCCTTTCAGAGAAGCAGGAGGCCTTCTGCTAACAGACAAAGTTCTCGAGGATAACAGCCAGCTGCCCCGGCAGCCTTCAAATTCCAGCACGGTGGACTCCAAGTTGGCTACTCTGCAGCAATTTGCTGAGGGTTTGCGTTTGCTGCTGCTGAGGTCGGAGCAAGCAGAAGCGGCAGAGAGTGCAGCAGCAACGAAGGAAGAAGCTGCAGCTGCAGCAGCCGCTCCGATAGACGCCAAGAAAACCACTTTTGCTGCTTCCGCAGCTGATTGTCCTGCTGCCACTACCACCCCAGCTGCTGCTCCACTTTCGCGAGATGAATACACGGCGCCAGCCGCCGAAGAGAGCAACAAGGAAGCCAGTAATTCCGCTGCGGCAGACATCCAGGTTGCTGACGATGCCCAGGCAGAGGCGACGAAGGAGTTTGTGTTGAAGGCCGAAGAAGAGAGCCGCAAGCTCTGCAAAAAAGCAGAAGAAGAAAAGAAAGAAGAGGAAGAGACAGCTGCTGCCCCCCACCCTGGGGACATTCTCAAGGAGAAAGAAGGCACTGAAGCCCAAGAAACGGATTTACAAACCAAGGAAAACGCAGCAGAAGAACAACCAAACAAACCATCGACCACAGAACAAAACGACCAGTAGCAAACGCAAAGGATCTCTTCCAGAAAAAAAGAGCAGCCACTCAACAACCACCAAAACAAACACCTATATAACACATATTGTGCCATTTTCGGGGTGGCCTGTGCATCTGCCAGCACCTACAGAGACAGAAACGGTGGAGATTATCTGGCACTATGAAAGGGAAATGGCGCTACATGCGTTGAAGGGTTACTATTTTGTTGTTTTCCTTTGCTACTTTTCGTGTCTTTCGTAAATTGCCTGATCAGGAGACACAGCATCAGCCTCCAGGATGCAGAGGCAGTTTTGAAGAAAGAAAAAAAGAGAAGGAAAGACTGAGGGGACAGGAGGGAACTGTTTCGAATTTCAGCTTTGTAGTGATGTGCTGCGTGTGATATATATGAAGTGTGTGTGTTAATGTTTCCCGCTGCCGCTGCTTGCGGCACTTGCTCTGTTTTTTTTTTGTCAATTTCCTGTTATATCCGTTCTATTTATTGCGTGTATGTTGCTTCGATGACTCTTTCACTGCACCGCATTTGCAGCTTGTTGTTCTGTGTGGCTTGCATTTGTTGTATCGTGTGGCTGCCAACTGCCAAGACGCCCCTCTCATATGTACAGACACCTCAGTGTCACTGTATACTCCATTTTTAATATACGCGCGCTCCCCTGCCTCTGCATTTTTAATTAAATATCTGTATAGGTACATCTATTCACACTATCGGTATCTATCCGGTACATATAGGTAGATCTATCTATTTTCTACCTATTCCTAACTATAATTTATATTATGTATGTATATGCATTTATATTCATATAAGCCTCTTTCTATATCTATATGTAGATGCCTATCTAATTATTTATGCATATTATATGCATTATATATATATATATATCAGGGCGGGCCTCTGGTCTTTGCTATTATGTGCTTGTGTGTCATTCCTCTTAACGCCTGCCCACCCAAGAGGGGACTTTGGGTGTATGTAAACCTGCAACGCACTCAAGGCCAAGGGGAGAGTTCATTGCATCGCTGTAGCGATTCTTTCTATCAAATTTACAACTAGCCGCTTCTTCAGTCATATAGCTAGCCAAAAGTTAGGTAGGGGCAAGGTAGCCCGCAGGACGACGCTAGCAGCACAGCTGCGCTGGTCCTGCTGCTTGCACAGAAATCCGTAACACAGCAAAGCGTTTAACCCTGTAGCAAGGATTTGGGATTTAGAGGCTTGGTAATGCAACAGACAAAAATGCCGCTGGTTTGGCCTTCCTCCGCCGGAAACTGACAGCTGCTAGGTCTGGGCCCCCCATAACTGCCGCTGCTGCTATGCGAAGATTGTCCGCTCCAGCAGCTGGGGTGCCTCGGCAGGTCTTGCATGCTTTCAAGACTCGAAGGCCTCGCTGGCCAGAACGCGTGACTCTCTAGAAACTCAAAAGCATCATCAAACCCTCGACAGGGGTCCCCTGTGAGCGGGCACAACGGCTGGTCGGTCCCTTCATTGGGCGTTGCAGGACCATCCTGGTAAGTTGCTGCTACGCTGGAGTACGCTGGGGACCCCTTGAAAACGCTGGTGGCGCCGATGGGGGTACCCTTCAAAGGCCTCTGCTCGTCCTCCGAAACGGGAGCCCCAAGGGGGCCTTTATCCTGGGTCGTCCCTTGGATGCCCCCAGAACTGGGTGGCACATTGTGTTTTGTCTCATAGGCAGTCCCCTCAGGGTTTAGGGTTAAGGGAGCTGAAGGGCTCTTGGAAATTCCGTTAGGCAAACCTGAGCGGGGCTTGCCGTTCGGGGACCCTGTCAATGTTGAGTTAGCTGGAGGGTACAGGAGGCCCCTGCAGGGAATTGGGTACAGGAGGGCCCCATGCTGCAAAAGCAACTGCAAAACGGCGCCTTCGTTCTGCTGATGGTCGTTGCTACAGCTGCTGTACACTAGCAAACCACCAGGAGCCAGCAGCGCATACGCACGCTGCAGCAGCTGCTGCTGCAGCTGCAGCACCTGCTGAAGTGATTGATGGTGCGGCTGCAGCTGCTGCTGGTCATCCTCCTCTTCAAACTGAGCAACGCGGAAAGCACCAGCGCCTGTATGCCCGGTAGCCTGTTGGGTGAACGCCGGATCTACTGTAACCGACACTCCCACCTGCTGCTGCTGAGGCTGGTGCTGGTTCTGCTGTTGCTGTAGGATAGCTTCGCGGAAGCGGGACAGGTGTCGAGTGCTGGCGTCATGGGTACACTGAACATCCAGCAGTACTCGATCAAACTCCGCTACTGGTGCTGATTCGCTGTTGCTGCTATGGTTACTGTTGTTGCTACTGTTACTGGGTACTGACGGGACTTCCGCCTGTACACCGCTGACATTTGGATACCCGCCCACCCCAATTTCGCCGCCGCTGCTGCTGCTGCAAGGGTTACAGCTGCTGTCGTCGGGTACGTTGACTGCCGTCTCCTTTGCTGCTGGTACTGTTGCTGGTGCTGCCGCCAGGTCTTCACCCCCTTTTACTCCTGTACCTGAGGCACGCACATCTCTGCTGTGGTTGCTGTCACTGTTGCTGGTGCCGCCGCAATGCTCTAGAAATGAGATGAGGGGGACTTCGTGGGCCTCCTGTCTTCTTCTCTCTTTCTTCCTTGCCAACCTTCCTCTTCTAACTCGTGCACGTGCTGCTGTTGTTGTTGCTGCATTTGCTGCTGCACTCACTGTGGCTGGGGAGCCTGATTCCAGGCCTGCGCTGCTGCAGCTATTTGTCTGACTACTGCCGCAATTGGTGCTACTGCTGCTGCTGTTTCTGTTGATGCTGCTACACAGGCAGAAACTGCTAGTCCCGAATTCTCGGGCATCCCCCAGGACAAGGAGACCGCTGTTGCAACCGTTTTTCCTCAGCAGACGGCGGCAAAGTTCCATCCTCTCTGCATTGACGTCGACGCCCACCACTGCCCCACCTGCTGTTGCTGCTGCTTTTGTTGCTGTTGCTGGCGATTCTGCGGAAACTGCAGCAGCCAGTAGCAACAACTTGTTGCCAGGAGCGCAGCACAAGTCGAGGCATTTGCTGCCAGGCCGAGGCCGCAGCGCAGCAACAGCGGCAGCAGAAGCAGCATCAAACGGGTGCAACAGCTGCTGCCTATACACCTTAGACCCCGGGAAACGTGATGCTGGAGGTAGCGAAAAAACGGCAGGAAAGTAACACGGCGATTCCAACCAGCAGCTACAACAACTGCTGCTGTTGTTGCTGGTGTGGTTGTTGGTCAGCTGCTGTGCTGCAGCTCCTAGCAAGCTGCTAGGCAGCCACTGTTGCAGAACAGGAAGTTGCGGCAGCTGCATGTCCTGCTGAATCAGTTGCAGCACTCGCCGCAAGTACTGCCCATATGCCTCCGCATACATTGCAGCGGCTGCGCTGTCGCTGCTGCTGCTGCTTCTGCAGCATCTACCCGCAGTAGCAGCAACAGCAACAGGAGCTTGCAAGTGCACTGGACAGGTCTGGGGCGAGAAGCGCGGCCGGAAGGTGCTGGGGCGAAGACTCTCCACATATCTCAAAATGCATGCAGCACATAATTCTGTGCTGCAGCAGTAGCTGTTGCTGTTGGCGATGGTGCTGCTGCAGGTGCAGGTGAGAGCAGCTTGCTGTTGAGCAAGAGAGCCCAATCCCCTTCGATTGAGTGCTGGTGGAGGGAAGAAGCAGCAAAAGTACCGCGGCAACTGCACATTCTGCTGCAGCTGCTGCTGCAGCGCACTGTTGTCTCCCTGCTGCGCTAGCAGGCCTGCCAGCGCTGCTGGGATGCTGCTGCATTGCCGCCGGCCTTTGCTCTTGCTGCTGCCGCCGCTGTTTCCCTGGCATTCCATCCTGGTTCCGCCTGTCACTACTACAACAGCTGCTTCTGTTGCTGATAGTGTTCAAGTACCTAGTGCTGCTGCTACCGGTGTCGTTATAGCATCTGCTGCTACTGCTGCTGTTCTAAAGACAGCTGCTGCTGGTGCTGCTGCTACTGCTTCACCTATCGCCCTTTCACCTTTCCCGTGGGGCTGAGTCTCTAAAGAACAGGCACAACAGCAACAGCTGCAGCTGTAGCTGTAACCAGGTGTTGCTGGTGTTCCAGAGCAGCCGGTACTGCTGCTGCTGCAACAAGACGCAGTAGCCGAGAAAGACCCATCAAAATCATCGGACAAAGTGGAAAAAAGGAGGAAGGAAAATGTATTAGCACAAAGGTATCGCTGCCTGCTGCTACTAACTCAAACTGTTGCTGTCGCTTGGGTTGCTACGCCTGTGTGAGACAAGCGAGCTCCGAAAAAGGGTCATGGAGCAAGAAGGCTGTTCGACAAAATGCATCTCTACTACAACTATGGAGATAACTTGCTGTTGTTGCTGCTGTTTCTGCGGCTGCAGACAAGCAGAGCGAAGCCTGTGTTGGGGCCCCACATGGGAGGGAACAGACAGAGGAGTAGCAGCAACCGCAGCACCAGCGGCGACAGCAGCAGCTCCTGTCGCAACATTTGTTTCAATTATAGCTTGTCTATGCCTAGCAAACACCCTTTCGGGCGCCATCACTCCCTGTTGGCCCCCAAGGTGCCGTGGACCCGCCTGTCTCCTCTGGCAGTCGCTCTTGTGCACCGGAAACCCTAAACGCAAAGCCCTTAACCCTAAACTGTAGATGGCGAAACCGTAAGCCGTAGTCTGAATTTAGGCTGTCTAGGGGGTTGGGGTTCCGGACTTAGTATTTCGTTGCTGCCGCTGCTTCTGCAGCGCCGACGACGAGGTCGAATAGCTTCAAGTTTGAGAGGTTGGGGGTTGGGGTCCGTTTAATAGCAACACAAACACCTCTTTTAAAGCTTGTAGGAGAAGCTAGGTGATAACGACAAGTGCAAAGTAAACAGAAGACACGCAAAAGTGGCGAGCCTGCCCGTATCCACCTTCATTGCCAGTCGTCGTAAGGTGTACAGTCACCCCAGGGCCTCCACTGGTCCTGACCAATGCTGCAGCAACACAAGCAGCGGCAGGGGAGCCGCAGCTACAGCAGGAGCCGCAGCAGCAACAGCACGCACCAGAAACTGCAGTAGCAGCAGCGGCGGCAACAATGAGGCAAACCCCAACAGCAGCAACCTCCATATTACGCACTTCCGACAATGCGGCGTTGCTATTGCTTTTGATCCTGCTCCTACTGCAGCTGTGTCAGCGCAGCTGCTGTGCACAAGAGCCCGCCCCTCAAGCTGGGGGCTATGTTGAAGGTCTAAGCACTCAGCAACAACGCCAGCAGCACCAGGAGCACCAGCAGCAGCAGCAACATGAAGCACCGGTGATATCGGACGAGTTGCTGCTGGATTTGCTGCAGAGGGCGGAGGAGATCGCCAGGGGGCCCCCCGAGAGGCCCGTCGGGGGCTGGCAAGTTCTGGCAAAGAGCCCTCAGTGTATTGTCTATAGGAGACAGCGCAGAGGTATCCCTCTCAGTCCCTTTTCCCTGTCATCTTCTCTTCTATATGCTCATCTCTCCTATCGCTGTATCTCTTTGCGTATCCTTTCGGCACCTGGCTTTTATTACATTTCCATTCGCAGACCTGCTGCTGCACTGCTCGTATTATTGCTGCAGCTCCAAGCGCGCCTGCTGCTACTATGAATATTGCCGCTGCTGCGTCGGCCGCTAGTGTACCTGCTGATTCTGCTGCTCTTGTTGCTTTTTCTGCTGCTGCTACCACTACAGGCATGCCTGATTACGAGTACGCGGTGCGGGGTCGCTTTGCAGACATCTCTGCTGCTGCTTATTTTTCAGCTCTCAACTCCCTTCCCCTCAGACGGTCTTGGGACTCTACTATTAAAGATATACAGCTGCTGCAACTCAAGCAGGCGACACAGCCTCTTCCTCCTTCTTGTGCTGATCCTGCTGCTGCTGTTCACAGCACCAGCACCAGCAGCTGCAATTCTGAGCGTAGCGCTGCAGAAGCGGAGGAGGAGCTTTGTGTATATCCCACAGCGGAGGGGAGGGGGGCCTCTGGGGGCCCCCAGGTGTACCCTGTTGGAGGCCCTGAGTACGAAGAGTTAATCTACTGGCGTGTTGGTCTTCCGTGGCCTGCCAAAGACAGGGAGTTTGTCTTTGCTCGCCGCCTGCGTGGGTACAAAACCACCACCACCAACAGCAGCAGCAAGCGCCTGCATGCACTGGTGTGCGGGCAGTTGCAGGCAGAGAGCGCTGAAGCACCTCCTTCCGACGAGGCGGTGCGGGTGGAGGCCTTCGAAGCAGCAATCGTCGCCTTCCCAGACAACGCAGAGCCTGGGGGGCCCTTGACATTCAGTGCAGGGGCCCCCTCGTCGGTCGTGCAGGGGGACCCTTCGCTGCACCCTTATGGGGGCCCCGGCGGCCCCCGAGGAGGTGACCCAGAAGCGAACGGTGTCATATACGTGGCTCTGCACTATGACCGATCCAGGTAAGAACTCTTGACGCTCCTATAGATTAGACGCAAGGGTGAAGGTTTTGCGCGGTGGGGATAGCTTTCAGAGGGGGCATGGAATTCAGGTGGAGGATCTGGGGTTTCGAAGCTACTCAAGTTGCGAAGAGTGGAGTACCGTTATCAACAGCAGCAGAAACTGCACCGGCATCGTCAGCAGCAGCAGCAGCTTGTGTATGCGTGTGTGTGCAGCTCTCCCGTTCCTTCCTGGTTGCGTTCTTACATAGCAGCCCACACGCTGCCTGCAACTATGAAGACGCTGCGAGAAAGTGCCTTGCGGCTGCTGTCTCCTTCAGGAGAAGTTCGAAACCCTCAGGAACTCCGGGGCCCTGGAGGGGCCCCTCTGACTCCCTATGACCTGCAGCTTCTCCACCAGCAGTTCAGAATACACAGTCCTCAGTGGAAACAGACCAAAACGGGCCCCCCGGAGGGAGAGGGGCCCCACGGGGGAGAGGGGCCCCAAGAGGAAGAGGGGACCCGGGGAGACGCGAAGTCGTCGCAGCTGCTCCGAGAAGCTGCAGTGCAAAGACACATCGAACAGCGGCAGCAGCAACAGCTGCAGCAGCAGCAGGAGGCTTTGTACGAGGCAGCTATCACCGCCTCAGGTCCAAAATCTCCATCACCAGCAGCAGCAGCAGGCGTAGAGGAACTAGCGTTACATGGGGGCCTCAGTGAGGCTGTCTTCTACTTCGGGTCTCCTGCGCGCCGCAGTGTGCGGACTCGCCTCCCCCCTCTCATTAGTGATGCGGAAACAGCTGCTGCTGCAAGCTGGGGACGCCCTGCTGCTGCAGCGGCTGTAGCACGAGGAGCCGCAGCAGAAGAAGCAGCTGCAGATGCTGCAGCATTGTTGCCTCAGTAGTTATGGTGCAACAGTTTGTCTCTCAAGTAACACTACGCCTCACTCTCGTTGCTCCAGCAGCAGAAGGGTCCTCACTTTGTTTTCCTTTGAGAGGTTGGGAGACCCCTTTTCTTGCTTCTGAAGCGACTGTAGGGGAGCCCCAAGGAGGGGGCCCAGCTCTCCGATTATTGGTGTACGGTCAGGGGACCCCTCTGCAACCGGGAAAGGAGGTCCTTCTGTGTCTGTTGGTGTCTCGAGCATCCGGCAGTGGGGGGTGGCACCCATATATATATATATATATATATATATATATATATATATATATATATCTATAT
>CAJFCX010000213.1:0-29024 GCA_904066255.1 Eimeria sp. OTU-X
ATCTAGGAGGTACAATCTACATGCTGATTCTAAACTGCAGGTGACGACTCGTCACAGGTGTACCTTGCAGAGCCCAGCCTACTTCCTGGATATTTGGAAGCCCACTGGAACACTACAGCTAGCGAATGCAGCTAGTATACATCCGATACAGTGCAAACCATCTCGGCACAGAACGCTATCGGCATGTGAAGCGCTCCAGACAGTTTGTTCGCTCATGCAACCCTGGAGACTGTATAAACGGTTGTTTCAGGTCTGCACTCAAGGCGAACAACATGAAACATTGACCACCAATCCACCAAATTGCATTTACGGATATGATTGGACAGACTGTGGCAAATGCTTTCAGGTTCAAACGAACGCAATATTAGTTCAGGCCCACCATACATATATGCACATCAGATGCTACAACATTCCAATAATGGCAAGACAATAACCACCAGGTCGTCGAGAACACGCTTGGCGTCGTCGGGCGTGTCCCCATAAACAACTTGGCCAACCAGCATAAGGCATACGCTTCCCAACGAAAACCCAGAGAAGTCACGGAAATGCGAAGTACTGCCGTTGACTTCTTTCGCATCAGTTTTGTTCAGCTAACAATCAACACACAACCCACTCGCTGTTCGCGCCCAACATATCAAACCTATTAAGCATTCCTTGGAACACTTTAAGAACACAAACGATGATGAAAGCAATGTGCCTTGTCACTTGCAATTGATTGACACGCGTTCCGAATCCGCCTTGTTGCACCAACACAAACGCTGTTTGCTACTGCGCCCGTGCGCATAGACACTGCACAGGAGTTTCTTCCCAAATCCAACATCCCAGAAGCTCAATGATACATTCGAGATTAGGGCATATGTAGCAGATGGCTAGGGCTAAGAAACTGAGGTGCAGTGCTGATGCTATGCCACCCGGAAACGAGCAGAGAATACACGGCAACCATCCACCAACCACCACGCCACCAACGAAGTAAGGAGCACAGCATATTGTGCTTCGACCCTACGCTACGCACTCGCTGTCATTCGAAACGAATTCTGTGCCGAGCGAGCCACTGCTGCACGCATTTGGTCGGACCGAAACACCTCCCGGCATTTTCCTTGCATTAGGTGGAGCAGGGCCACCCAAATGCAAGCGTGAGGGTCATTTTGGTGTCCGCAGTCTCGACAAAATGTGCGCATGTATCGGTGCAGGCTAATACTGCCCAGAGCGAAGGGTAAATGCTAGTCCAGCGCGTTCCGTCAGGCACTGGAGTTTATAAGGCATACTTCCCAGTAAGAGAACACAGAGATCCTATTAAATCCTATAGTGCTCTATATGCCTACGCGTAAATCTACCAATCATTAAAGGCTGTGTTTATTAGCATGGATTTCCTAGAGGGAGCATACCTTATAATATTGTTGTAGATGCACTAAGATTAGATTAGGGTCTGATGATCTTTGCGTGTCGTTCTGTGCACGGCATCGTTGTATTCGGCTTGTCCCTACCTTTGGAAAGGCCGTGGCATGTGCAAGAGAGACCTGTGATACGGAATACATGTTTGCTTTGATGCGTTTTACTGGAGGTACCACTCAAAGGAATCGGCGAATAACAGACCCGAGAGGCAGTAGCTCGCTTCCAGTGCCTTCGCGCACCACGTCAGTTGCACCAGTGTTCCTAAACTTGGAACAAGGCATCAAAGCCCGTAAGTAAACGCCTTTTTAATAGACCCTCGGGGGATATGGCTAAGACGACAATTGTTTCAGGGAACCTGACGAACAGGATAGTATATGTCGATGGCGAGTCGCAAATGTTTCTCCCCAGAAAAACATGGAAGCATTCAGTTGGAGTAGCCAGCAATCTTGCCGCGGTGCCTCAATCAACTATCAGACACTGGAAAAGCATGAAAATGCAATGCAAGCAGCGTACTGCCTGCAGATATACCCGGTTGGAGGATGCTGTCAACACTGTAAAATTGCGCAGCTTGGTACGAGAGGTATTCCCGGTAACATGAAGCACACTCTGGCACTGGAGTACACACAACGGGGCACTACTCTGTCCATCGGTCGCCAAACTGTCCAGGCTAAAATTACAGATTTGCACCACGATAGCACGTGCTTATTCTTTGAACACTTTACCAGCCAGACTGAACGCACTCGCTGAGCATTCCCGTTCCGTCCATGGGGACTTAATTATTGCTGCAGGTAGTTGACAGCACTCTGAGAAGCCTGAGATCTTAAGTATTCTGTGCCGTACTGGCGAGCAACGCGAAGCACTTGCCTGCATGCGCCCACTGAGGCAGTTTCAGGTCTTCAAGCTTCCACTTACAAAGGCGACGTAGCAACCGGGAACGGCCCCTTTTCTGCGTTAGCACATCGTGGTATGTCGATGGCTCTCATCGACAAGCAGTTGGTAACGTGTGATAAACGCACTGACTGTGCAACCCGGGAGCTGTCATAGCTCCGAACTTCCCTTGAAAATTAGCAAATCTCTACATGTGAGAAACCCGTTAAGCACCGAAACGCATGCAAGTAGTAAAACTCTCAGTGCGCTTACAACTTGAGACACCAATGATAACTTGGACCAAGGGCTCCTGCAACTAGGAACCCTATACTACAGGTAGGACAGTGCTTCCAGAAATGACAGAAAGCGATCTTTCACAGCAATCGATACAATTGTCACAGTCATGCGGACCTCTGAAACAGGAGGACTTGTGTTTGGCCAGGTCGCGTGCATCCAAATTTCCACCGGTAAGACATTTAAGATTTCCCCGCAGTGCTTTTTGCTACTACTGGATTACAGGATTTGCAGTGCTTTCGATGGGGAATTGAGCGCCAAGCAGCCGCCATAAAGTAGTCGAGCAGTTTCTGCTTGCAAAGGTAGAGCATTAGCACCAGCCCATTTTCCTGTTTTCCTAGTTCACCGTGTCGAGTAGACTACATACGCTGTTCTCTAACAACAAGGATCGAAGGGTTCTGAGTTTCCCGTGCAACAAACAAAACGTACACGCTGTCAATTTAAGACTTTACAGTGCGCCGCTTATGCCCATCACTGCAAAAGTCAATCCTGATCACTGCAGAATCAAGCCTAGAAAGGTAGATTGCCCCCATTAGCGCAGACACAAACAACGCATGGAAACTTGCGAGAGCGCTGGTTCGCACTGCGGAGTGGTATAGCACACGTGGCTATACCAGCGTCGCAGGTCTTTTTCCAACGGACTGCCATAAGAGGGTGGTTAGCGACAGCTGGCGGGCAATTACCCGAGCAGTGCCTGTTAGACGCAATATACTTTGGTTGCAGAGTGGCTGGGTAACCGATGGTGCCTGCGTTTTGCACAAGGTCATCTACATGTACATGCTGGCCTTGACTGAAGTGCCACCCTCTCGTCGACCGCATGTTTCATTAGACTGGTGTAACGCACTTGCTGCGTAGTGCAGATGCACAGAAGATTTTACAACACTAAAGCACAAAACTATGACACAGCTTACAACTAGGATAAGGGGATCATCTGCGACGAGCGTAAATGTGCTTTAAACTACAACCCGGCAGACTGTGTGGGTTCTGCCAAGATCGGGAACATAATGGAGGTGCTGGCGAAGGAGGTATTTGGAAGTTGGCTAAGAGAGGGGTATTCCAAAATATGTCACTCCGCATTACACATGGTAAACGGTAACTATTCAAGATTCACAATGTACGCATCCAGAGAGTACAGTAACTTCACACGGGATATGCACCCATCTACCTTTTAACCAAGCCGTGCCCATTGACCTTGAGCTCCGCCTAAACAAAGCTGTTCGTATTTCCTCCTGACTCAGGACGACGGTGCAACGCACACGCTGTGCAGTCCGGTGCCAGTCTGGAAGCACCCTGAATAATTAAAGGCATGACACATAATCAGCACAGGTATTGTTCCGTAATGGAGGAATAACGTTAAGCAATACGCACAGCGCGGGGACTAGGAATTCTTATTGTCTACATACTGCTCATGATGAATGTAACGCACCTCCTGTGTTGAATGAGTAATTAGCGCAAAAATGTACACTTTTTCTTAAGTATTCGTGCATATATCATGGCAGCGTTTTATAGGGAGTTGTGGACAAAAAAGAAAATGGCTGCCTGCGAAACTCGCCTGGAAGGTTGTAGCTCTTTCCGACCTACGCTGAGTGCCTACGTTCGACGGTGACTCAATGTGATGTGCTTGAAAATGCGCGAAGCATTGTATTGAGTAGCCAGGGCCTGTTCTATCATAAACGCTTTGGCAAGTGGTCAAGTGTGGGAAGCATTTACAGGCAGTAACAACCGTGAAGAACAGGGCATCAACTAAGCCACCTGTATTTCTGGAAAGGGCTCATGCAGCTCACCTCCTGCGCATTCACATAGTTCTTGAGCAGTCGCAACCTCTCCTACTCCTGGGGCCCTTTGGGCACTGCCGAATTTAGAGCATCTCGAGACCACCTTGAATAACTGCAATGGAAATGTAAGTTATGGTTCGTTTGATGCACCCCAACACTCATAATACCCACTTCCTGCTCAAGTAAAAACCAGCCTGAGTGCCTACGCTGCTGCCCACATTAGACTATGAATAGCACTACAAACGAGAAGCAGGAAATGGAGCATAACACCGTTAAGTAGGCAGGAGCTTCTGCCGGTAAGATGTTACATATCTATCTCCAAAGAAAAAAAAACTGTAGAAGCGGTTCAGGGAAACATTTTACAGAGGCTTCGCAGCACACACTAAAGTGCAAAGGCACAATACGAACGCTGAACACCGGAAACACGATGACATGCCGCTCACGTGCAAACGCTGTATCGAGGTAGACACCTTTTCCCAGCATTACAGTGCTTCACTTGTGAGGAATCAATGCTCAATAAGTAGTTTCCACACGTTACACGAAACATATGCCTCTGGCCACTTCGGGCTCATGAACACGAGCGAAGAGCCCACTTGCTGCGCAGGAAACAGCCTCTGTTGGGCAATTGCCTGGAGTTGGTTTGCCAAATACGAGCGTGTGCTAGCGGCGTTATAAGGTGTAAAGCTTTTGAGAACCGCTCATCACAAATATTACCATAGAAAAAGCCAAGGCCAATGGGCTGATATCGTCTTACTGCGAGCCTGAAGCACTGAAGCCTATTTGCTACATCCAATTTCACATGTACTACTCATCACCGCATGGGCGTTTGCTACTCCCGATTACAGTGTACCCTTTTTGCCAATGAACACACTAACTGCGAGTGACAGAGCTACCCGAATGTCTCTGCCGCTCCTCAAAACACCTTCAACATTGATAGAATGCCTTGAACCTTATTTTATGCCCCCCTTGAACATCTACGACATGACGACACCTGCTACTGGCTGTGGGGACATTCAGGGACACCGAAAACATCACAATGACTAATCTTTGGATCACACGCTTCGATGTTTGCGTCACAGGCACTAGACTAAGCGCCAACAGATACATGTCCAACATTCACAGCTTTTGGCCTGTCCACAGGTCCGATATTTGGTGCCCCGGCCAGAGCTTAGTTCCAAGGCATAGCGACATCTCAAGATTGAAGGGGTGAGGCAAGCACCAATGAAAGGTTGCACCTCAAACTTATGTCTGGATTAGCACCGGCCCCGTGGGTATCATGATGCGTGCCACTCACTCTCTATTTACGCCAGCCCGGAGATGAGTGCGCAGACCGCTGCTTCACACATCAGGCGATGAAAAGCACTCCAAGTGAGAAGCAGAGGAAAACCACGACGGTCTAGACAGGTAGGATCCGTGCGTTTATAACAGGACTGGTGGAGCCTCCGAGCTTCTCCATATCTATTTGCAACGCAAAACTGTGGACGCCTGCCAGGGATTTCACTGATATTCCTTCACACAGACTACAGTGCAAACGCAGAAGGCCAGGAGGGCGCCGAAGCATCGATGAGAAGGAACTCCACGCACATGCCGCATCACGGTAATCATCGAGTCCAAAAAGTGGGGACGATTCCCATGCGAAGAGTCAGCGAACCATAAGCAGCATTTAAACTCATGCGACTGCCATAACCCTGGCTCGTTCGGGCGTGTGAAGGAAGGCACACAGCTCACCGCCTGCATTCTCAACAGCACTTCACGCCATGCACTACATCAGCGTGTTTAGTATGTGATTCCGCATTCTCACTGCGGGTTATCCTGTGGTGCGATTATTGTCTAAGTTGGGGTGGCTTGTCCACAGCCCTCCAGAGCCGGTTTTATCACCAAAACCTGAGTCTCACAGCATTCCAAATACAGCGTGCCATCAGTCCAAACAGCATCTATTTTGGGGAAACGATCGAATCCACCGCTCAGGGCCTAATTAGCACAAGGGGCCTCTAGCGAGACATGCCAGTTTGGTGGGGCTTCAAGGTTGAGACGATTCGCAAGTTGTGTCGAGTGTCAAACCGCTGGGTTGTTCGGGTATGTGAAGAAGGGTGCGCAGCTCACCGTCTGCATTCTCAACAGCACTTCACGCCATGCACTACATCAGCGTGTTTATTATGCGATTCTGCATCCTCACTGCGGGTTATCCTGTGGTGCGATTATTGTCTAAGTTGGGGTGGCTTGTCCACAGCCCTCCGGAGCCGGTTTTATCATCAAAACCTAAGTCTCACAGCATTCCAAATACAGCGTGCCGTCAGTCCAAACAGCATCTATTTTGGGGAAACGATCGAATCCACCGCTCAGGGCCTAATTAGTACGAGAGGGCTCTAGCGAGACATGCCAGTTTGGTGGGGCTTCAAGGTTGAGACGATTCGCAAGTTGCGTCGAGTGTCAAACCGCTGGGTTGTTCGGGTATGTGAAGAAGGGTGCGCAGCTCACCGTCTGCATTCTCAACAGCACTTCACGCCATGCATTACATCAGCGTGTTTATTATGTGATTCCGCATCCTCACTGCGGGTTATCCTGTGGTGCGATTATTGTCTAAGTTGGGGTGGCTTGTCCACAGCCCTCCGTAGCCGTTTCTAGCACCAGTCCCTGAGTCTCACAGCATTCCAAATACAGCGTGCCATTATTCCAGACAACAATGAAAGTGGGTGAACGGACGAAGCTACCGTGCAGCCTCTATTCTGTACGAGAGGGCTCTAGCGACACATGCCGTTTCGGTGTGGCTCCGACGTTTTCACGATTCGGAAGTCGTTCACACTTCGGTGGAAAATCGCATGGCCTACTTGACTTAGGCCAATTGATATAGGTGACAGCACCCAGGAATGCGGTAGTCACAAAAGGTCTGAGCAACTGCATGCGGTTTTTGCCCTTTACACGTAGTCTGCAAATCGCGACAAGCAGCCCTTATGGGTACAGCAAGGATTTACGTCGGGGAAAATCTTGAATATCATTCCTCAATTGTACGCACTTTCTGCTCATTAGAAATATTGTTGAAGAATAGCGCTACATGCGTTTGGAAAAACAGGAACGCTGTGCGCCAGATGCCTTGAGATCACAATCTAAGTCATGCACAGAGGACTGCTTTCCGGATGTGTCGGTGCCAGAACAAATAACAAGAGAGTGTTCATGTTCAAACGCATTTCCACATAACGAGAACTGAATGACTGAAACACATTTTCCGCACTTCAAAAACGAGAAGGGCAAGATTCAGAGGATGGCTGTAGCAATTGACGATGACGTGCCCCCTTCCACGATTTCTGCAGCCGAGCAAAGTGCAAAACATCGAGGATTAGCAGCCACCGGCCGCTTGCCCAAAAGAGACAGATGCTGGCGTGGGCAAAGACCTAAAATGTACCGCTGAGGAAAATAGACAATACATTTGATTTTACAGTTCAAGAGGCCTACGGAATGCACCTCGGTCGTAGGCCACAGTACGAAGCATTATAGCTGCGCACACAGTTGGCGGCTCTCTCAATATGTGACTATGGAAGCAACTGCAAAATTCGTTGACGCCTAAATTACAACAGCTTAGCCAAAAAGCCTTGTTTTGAACGCCGCATATCGTATGCCATATAGAGAAGCCACAATGAGGAGAGTGCGAAAAAATCACAAGCAATGAGTGCAAACAACACTAGCCACAGAGAACCCGTCAACGAGAGAGCTTCCTTTCAGCACTCAGCGACCAAGTAACTTGGAATACCCTTTTACAGCAATCATTCAGCTTTGGGTTGACCAGATTAGCAGGCAGTGCACAGGACATACTGCCTAGCCGCATAAACGCCAGACTCCACCTCACTGCTGCATACGGTAAAAGACCGAAGCGTTTTAGCTGTATGTTTGTCACTGTACGCGCAAGCGGCATCCGACAAATATTTTGCACTAATCAACATTTGCAGCACAGGTGAGAATGCTAGAGCAAGCCGTCGTAGATTTTGTATCACAAATATATGTAACGGACACGTAGGAAGCGACCACCTCTAGGCAAACCTGGTGCTTGGAAATGCCACCTAAACGTCCCTCAACAACCAAGCATCTAGGGTAAACAAGAGTGCGATGGCGCGTATTTTAAGTGTTGTGCTGGAGCTAGGCATAAAGACTTTCTGAGTATTCCGTATGGAACACGTAGCGCACGTCCTGCACCCAAAACACCTCAGGATATTTTCCTGGCTCAAAAGTACATATTCCAGGGCCTGCCTGCTGCTAAATAAACGCCACGACGCATACGCAGCAACCTCACAAAGGCACAAGCTACTGGATGATAACGATGATCATGCAAACAGTAAGCGACTGCTCACACTTGTGAGTCATTTCACAGGAGTGACGACGGAAGGCGGATTAGCCGATAGTGGCCCACTTCTGCATTAAACCGGGCTACAGCTAATGTTAACGAGCATCCGCTGAGCAATCACTAGCCACTGAGATCTAGTGAAAATATTACTGTGTACCTACCGGTTGGAAGGCGTCTACAATTCCATTCAGGCTTCGAGGCGTTTTCATCTGTACCCCAACAAAAGAGTTGTAATCCCACACCGCATAATAAGGTTCACGAAACTCACCCGCTGCTCACGTGAGGCCCACCCCACATGGCTGTTCTGCTGCCGCTCACGCTGTGAAATACATGCGAAATGACGGGAATTAAACAGAATGATCAAATGTCAAGTGATGAAAATCTCGGCAACCAGTGCATCTCGAAAGGCTGAGCACCGTGGTCTGGCACATGAGGTGTTTTGGAGGGAATGCCTGGTCTTACGTAGCATGCAGACTCAAGAGTAGCCAATGCCGCCATGTAGCAATACAAAGCAATACATTTACGACTGTTTTCAACCTAAGTGTTCTGGTGTTTTACATACACTAGAGTGAGGTACCCACCTCCTTTGAATTTCAAGGACTTTCACGTACGCTACATCGCCGTTGCACGTTCAAAGCATTTTAGACGCATATCTCTGCAAACAGATTTCCTGGTAGTGAGCGAAAGGGGGATACGTGGGCTGGTCCAGACAGCCCTTGAAGGCACCTCCTGAAGAATACCCTTGACAATATAGAAGGTTTAAGAACAGTACAACAGTTTTCAAGCCTTGAAGGTCGGGAGAGAGACGCGTTTGAAAAATATTCAATGACTCTACCGGTGTTTAAAGTCACAACCGCTTGGTTACCGCAAAGGCCAAACACAGAGTTGAAGCCACACTTCTGCTGCAAATCCCTCAAGTAACTTTTAAAAACTAGACGGAGGAGTTCCCTTGCGACGTCGTGACTATACTGAGAGGATCGTTCATCGTACTTGCTGTGGAAGCTGTGACCTCCCAAAGTGTGCAACAATGGCGCACACGCGTGGAAAGCACGTGGCACAGCGCCGGAGGAACTAGAACGAACGAAGCATGGCTGCAACGTCAAAAAATACAAGTCTCCAGACGAATCGACAGCTGAATGAAACCTTTTGTATCCAAAATAGAAAACGTGAAGCAAAACCACGAGGCAACATATAATGCCACAACCGGAAAAATGTGGGCGAGAGTGAAGCAAACCGGGAACGCCAAGAACTGAAACTGGGTCGTTGGCGGTTCTGCAACGAAAAGCAACTGTGTCCGTTAAGCCTAGCTATTCAGGCTGTCTTGAGTAACGAACCGCCAGAGAAAACCTAAGTTTGCAACCAGCAGATGCAACTCACGTCCTGCACAAACGAAGGGCTGCCAGTGTTCCCCACCCACTGTGCAGGGACCTGAAGCAGCGTCTTCATTCCTCAGCGCATTTATTCTAAAGTAGCCCCACCGTGGATGTCTAATTACACCCTACCTCTCCTTGCGCAGTTACTGCTTCGCAGAACCCACAATCTGATATGTGGTGTTGCTTCATAAGTGCCTCGCTAATCAAATGCGGGAAATGCGGTGGCACGCTGACACCTGAATTACTGGATCTATTCATGGCGTTTCCGGCATCCAGTGTAGAATCTAATAATCAGAACTGTATTCAGTGCCGTAATGACAGTGCGGCGTACAAGCTATTGAATATTAACCAACAACCTGCAGCTTTGTGCACACTGTGTCACGTTAATTTAGTGAACGTCTCGGACGCATGTGTTGTACCACGCGTACACCGTTGTGTGAGCTGCTGAACTGCGAAGCAAAGAGTCAACAATGCCGCAACACGGGGCATCCACAGCGTGTCATCGTCAGCGAATGCAAACATATCTGCCCAGCTTTACGATATGGTTTTATCCACTTACTCAAGTAGAGTAAATGACGATATTTCCCCCTGAATTTACAAAGCCATTATACCAGACACTACACTATGTGCATAGCCCAGAGCGGGAAGAGCATGAGGAATGGGGGTTTTCCATATGGTCCACAAATGAAATAACGGCATTTTGCATCAATTAAAACTAAAATAGGGTGAAGGAAATAAAAAAACAATACAGTTAGTAAGTTTTTGATAACGCAGCACATGAGAGCACATATTGTATAGACAATATATTGTATCCTATAAAATTACCTGATGATGATATTTTTGCAATTAAGGAACATAGAAAATGCATTGCTCATATCGAATAAATTCACTTAAAGGTCTTATTACTTGTTAAGTATGATTGCCGTATGGATTGCTGGATACGTACTTCCTGGAAATTCCCAAGGCAATTCACAAATTGAGCCAGCACCTTGCAACAGCCCTATTTAATGTTGCAGCTTCCAAACAAAGCTTTTATGCTGCATGACAGAATCCCTAACACCTTCTCCTCTCTAATTAACTCTTTTTTAGCACTTTTTGGGCGCGCCTAGCACTTACTATGTCCCTGAAGGAATAACAGTATTACTTGTTGAGAGAATTTGTACACACAAATCACATACTTTCATACTAAACCGAATTCATGTTTACTAAGTGTGTACGGAGAATACAGATCCACAACGAGTCCTTTATGTGCATAACGTGCACCGCACTTTCTTCAAACCCAATGAACCGCTTCAGTGCCTCTACCGCTGATGGGAAGATTCAGAAATTCCGCAGAAGCGCCTTCACCATGCCTAAGAGAGACCCTGCCAGTACACTTCCCGGTTCGGATGCAAGCACTTTGTATGGAAAACAGCAGAGATATAACATACTAAGGCAGGTACAATGAAAGGGGCACAGAACGGTTTGCAAGAGCTGATATGGGATAGTGGAAGCAATGCCCAATCGTTCTGCTGGCAGAGTGTAACCCTAGGTAGTCAAGCAGCAGCGAATATGAATGGGGGGAGGCTCACTATCTAAAAAATTCGGTGGTGACGGCTCGAGCGAACTATGCTTAAACGAGGCAACTTGGGCAGAGTGAGACACAAAACAAGACTACCACGCTTGAGCCGTATGTTTAGTTCGTTTCAAAATGCTTTCTCTAGTTCACGTGTGTCACAATGGCGGCTGCACCCGCAGAAAGCAACAATGCTCATATTTGAAAGCGTATGCCTGTGCTAAGAAGCCTTTCTACTCGGGGAAGAAATTATCCCACATCCAAAAATTAACTACCTTCAGCTAAATGATAGGAGCCCAGAACGTGATACGCGGCCTCCTACCTTGGATATGCGGTGAAGGCTTATAAACAAATTGCCGTCAAACTAAAGCAGAGACATGTAGAGAGCACGCAAGTCCTCGTGAGGAGAATCACTGACGGTCTGGTACCTCAGCAGTGTGGCTTCGAGCCAATCCGCCTATGCGTGATGCAGGCAAACATTCAATGCCTAAAATATAAGTAAGACTATGGGAATCGGCAAGAGCTATGGTTACCTGCATTTTGCATCATCGCTGCAAGAATAATCAATAGGCGGAATGCATGGCCTGCTCAACTGCTCGAACGTACCGTAACAGAGAAGCTATCCCGCGGGATATGCATGCTTGCATATTTGCCTCTTCAACTGCACGAAAGGCGCCTCCAGCCGCCATCTACCCGGCATGCGCAGCGGACGGTCTACATTTGCAGAACACTTTCCATACTGAATCGAGCATTCTGTGTTGTCATAAGCCACTAACCTTCTGTACGAGGTGCAAACACAATGGTACAGGAAAAACACTTTCGATGCAAAACATTAAGGAGTGCACATACTAGCCCCGCACTTCAGGCCTTACACCCACCATTATCATCCGGAGACACGTGCGCAAAGGGGCACAAATAAATAGATACGGCAAAGTCAACAAAAAATAGAAATCGCCAGTGACCCGCAGTTAGCGACCGCAAAACTGCTGTTGCTAATGCTGGTGAGCATACGCGAACGCAAAACCGATGGTTCTCATATACACCGCTGAAAACGCGAAGTCACGATATAACCATGCAGCAATCACAGATAGTAATCACAGGAAGTGAAGGCATATAAGCGAAGCCTGTTTGCAGCATGCTCTATGCAATACTGCATGTCAGCATACCAGCACACGAAGACCGGCATGACGACGCTTCCACCTATTCACATGTGCATACAACAACCGTAGTTGCACATACGAGCAAGTGCTAAACGCCGAAGGGGAAAGGCATTAAACAGTTCAGTCGTAACACAAAACAATTTAATAAGGTGGTGTGCAACCCATCCAGAGAGTATCGGCGTGCCGCCAGAGAGGGGAGCGTTACCGCCCACAAAGGATTAAGGCACCTGACTAAGCGTGATCAAGTGGAGCCCGCATTTGTTAAAGATAAGGAATGCGCTGCAACCCACTCCCTCCTTTTTCACACCAAGGTACCAAGGCAAATTCTGGCTAGCTGGAGCCTTCCTTAATGCTCTACACGACCTTCAGTCACTCAACCACGGGTACTCAAGGTGGTAACTCAATCAGCGTATAGAATCTTCATCTGTTCGATATATTTGCCATAACAGATGCTTAGATGCAGCAGGGAGACTCCTCTAAAGAGAAAAATGTTTAGAAATGGGCTCACACGCAGTTCAGTACTGAAACAAGCAAATTAGGCGAATATACACAGTCAAAAGTGTCAATGAGAACGGTGCGCGTAGCTGTCCGAACAGGGAAGTACTATCCCCCTGCACGCACGACGGCTACCAGTATTCTTATGTAGATTTGACAGAATGCACGCGGACCGCATGTCTTTGTGAAGATACCCTCACTGTGTTTGCCTTGGCTGGTATTTTAATCGCATTTTGCACCCAACAAACAGCAGGAAAAAACTCTTTTGAGTTTACGCAGAGAGCGCACTCTGTTCAAGCATAGCCAGTTGTACTTCGAAATTCCGATAGCGAGAAGTAGCATGTAGCCCTGGCTCGTTTGCAGTGCTCTTCGGCATACTCAAACCGAATATTCCTCGTAAACACTGCAGCTAGAAGCACGCAAAATATAGAAGTTATGGGACAAAATACACAGTGGTAGGTTCCCGTAGTTTATACACACACAAAGCTGGCTCAGCAATTCAGACAGAAACACCGCTTCAAAAAAAGGCGCATTAATTTGATATTTCCGTGCCTGCTTTTTCTTGTCCGACGCACCGACTGCACGCTCAACCACCTCGCCCCCATTAGTATAGTTATGATCAAAAAATTGATCTTGGAGGAGACCGTCACGAATTTGTCTTCAAAGCGTCAAGCACCACTGCCAAATCGCAACATCAAACGAGCCAAGCAGCTATTCGAGAAGCCCGTTCTTGCAAGCGTCCGTGTGCCTTCGTGAAAACCCCATGCCATGTTTTGGGATGGCTATCACGGTACCCAGGAGCTGCTTGACAGGCATGCGGCTGCTGCAAATCCATAAACCCGATTTCTTTCTGCTGCAAAGCTCTTGCCCGATGTATATCGTGCAGCGCACAATCTGTGGGGCATTACCTGTGGAGATACCGTGGCCAGACTCAAAACGCCGTTTGTCCGAAGGCAGAGGGCGTACCAACGATTGCGTATGCCTGAAATCTATAGAGTCTACACGGGAATACGGAAACATATATCCCTCTAGATATTCCGTTGCATAATCCAGTCGAAGCAGAGACTGTGTTGACCCCCAGGCAAAGTATGTCGTGTAAATGCCACGCTTTCTGTTGTAGGTATTCAGTAGATTTCTAGACACACAAGCTGGGCATTCAGTAACGCCTCCATCGCAGCAATCGGACTGCGGCGTAGGGCAGTACGTCTCTAGCAGAATATAGGAAGCATTTGGAGCTTCGTCGTATAAAGCTAATGCACTGTACTAGC
Source organism: Eimeria sp. OTU-X (assembly GCA_904066255.1). NCBI lineage: Eukaryota > Apicomplexa > Conoidasida > Eucoccidiorida > Eimeriidae > Eimeria > Eimeria sp. OTU-X. The sequence continues at coordinate 14,513 of CAJFCX010000213.1, forward strand.
GTGCACATCAATGCGGCAGCACTGTAGACAGGGAAAACTTAGTCGACTTACTATCTGTTCGGCATCCCAAACAACCCCTGCTGCAAGTTCCCCAGCAGAGCTGACTAACCTGTATGTAATTGTCATTCAATTGGCTTCGCGGGACTCATTCAGGAGAGGCAATTCCGGGGAAAAAGGCGAAAGAACATTATACGGCTCCAAATGCATCTGGATGTTCCTCGCGTAATTATTGCCACTATGTGGAATGAGGTGATCAGCTGATTGCTTTCTTGTAGAAGACTCTAATTATTCACATTCATGAAATCCTGATGAGGTCAGGTAAAAGCTTTTATCTCTATTCCGTTTTTTTTTCGACGCACTTCCTAACAACTCGTCGAGAAAATCCTATCCTCAACCGTGTACGTGAATGCAGGGCATCGCCACACTGCTTAGCCTTCTATTCGTTTGGCGAATACCTTAGCAGGGCGCAGCTGGAGAGAAGCACATTTGTGTAGCGTGCCAGTGGAAAGCATTAGCACAGACTCGGTTCAAGCTATTACTGTCGTCTACTCGTTTCATCGATGCCATGCCTAACAGCGATATAAACATCGAACCGACGTAAGAGTGCCAGCTGGAATGCCATCAGACTGCCACGTGCATGCCCTTTCAAAATCACTTCTTTGCCACTAAGGCTTCGGACACACCTCCTGAATGTCCACCCGATATCTGACGGGTCAGTTTAGACCTCTCCATTGGGCAGACGCTTAGTCCAAGATACAAGCAATGCCTCTATCTGGAACAGGCTGATGGCCATCAGAATTTCCACATCGAGAAACTCTCACCCTTCTTCAATGCCATTCAGTCTCCATGGGCATTAGCTGTACAGTGACTAGTAGCCTTGCTAGTTCGATCAATGGATATAGGAGCATTCTTAGTACGTTGTGCAACTTTTCTTACACATCGACGAACCTAGGGGAGACACATATCGGGGACCCACTCCCTTCGGATATTGTGTACATTTTGAATCCCATGCAACTCCCTTCATGGCACCTGCACGACGAAGACGCTTGAGGACACAAGCGACTACCGCTCATTTTTTTGTTATCTTAGCACACTCTCGTTTGCTTGATTGTCCCAAACTTTTAGAGTCCTACGCAAAGACTCTTTTCAGGGTGATTCTTAGTGATGCCACGGCACGCACATCCTGGACACGGACAGTCTAAGACTCGAAACGGGTCGGGGATAGAGGAATCTGTAGTGCTCTGTAAATAGACAGAGGTACATAATACTTTATCCACCAGAACGATCGTCTTAGAAGCCGAATTCAAATATTGCAGCAAGCTCGGGTGCCTGGACAGAGAGGCCCAGGTGTCTTTTCCATACAGTTGGGCAGAACGCAACCGTTGTTTCGTGCAAACAAGGCAACGGAATATAATTTACTCTCTGAAGATTGGAAACACTACAATAAGGGGAAATACCGTCGCCTAGAGCTTTAACCGTGAACTACAAGCACCACAAGTAAAACCTGACCACGCACAGTCTAAGAACATGTAGGAAATATGCGTTTTCTAGGTTACCGGTTCCCGTCGAAAGCCACACACCGGGATTCGCTGTAGTGGAAAGAAGAACCACATTACTTGTTGTGTCACACCCACTAGTGTTGCATTCCTGCTACGCCCCGTCAAAGGTAAGTGTAACCTACCAATATGCAAACAGCGTCCGTTGTGCAGCCATTCGGAGCCATAGTTAGTAGACTCTGTTCCAACACGCATAAGGTAAATACTCATAAGGTTGTGCTGCCAGGCATTCTGCCGTTTAAAGAGTAGAATGCAGCTCACTGTCTGGGAGCAAAATCGCTTATTGAACGGTGTTTGAGGTACCTCTCTGGTACCGCCGCTGTAGACCCTGTTGGTTAAAAGCGGCAATGCAACGCATCTCTGGCACTGTGAGCCATTACGTTCGGACCGTGCACTTCTTCTCACTGTTTTCATTCGTTATTCGCTGGAACGCACAGCCTGTCCGAGTGCAAAAGCAAAATGAATATTCGTAGGAAAACATCTGGATCGGCATCGCCTTAAACAACTGAGTGCCCCCACCCGCTCAGGCGGTAGAAGCAAAGTGTAGCCCGGAAAAACGCATATTAAACAACAACCACGCTTCTGTGCAGTTCTGGAAGGAGTATTATAGGCAGGTGTACGATCTCCCTGGTCAAAACAAGAAGATTTAGTACGCAGAGAAGGCTCAATGGAGAAAAAATCAGCTATCCAAGACAGGGGACTGGCGACAGATATCAACAGGGCACCCCGCTAGGATACGACTTCCAAATGCTATGTAATTCCTACGAAAGATTTTAACACACCTCCTGAATGTTTTGCAACCAGGGCAGTCCCCGTGTCTAACTGTCAAACAACAGGATAAACAACTTCAGCTTGCAGATGCAGGGAGGCCGCCAACTGTCCAATGACGAGCCAGGCAGGGTCTGGAGTTCCAAGCAGCATCCTAAACGCAAAGCAGTCTCAAGAAGCCTTTCTGCACTTGATTACCGTGATGCCAGGGAGTTGACGTGCGCCACGACAGCATACGCGAACTTACCAGCCATAATGCTCGCTCAGCAGAGTCACACGTGCAACGAATGAAGCGCCTCTATTCTCTTCCTAGTTGCATAGGGGGAGGCATTTTGGCAACGCTAAACTCCCTGGCTCGGGTTTCGATCTCACTAGCTAAAATTTTGGAAGGGATTATCCGTCAGTATCCTTTGGATAACAACACGTGATCAATTTTGAAAGGCACGGTCAGCGACAGTAATGTTTGAAACGACAGTCAGTTTCAGGCACGCATTGTCATCAATATTTCCATATTAAGTATCAAGGAATAAACAAAATGATTAGAATAATCACCTATGTAATATGAGGATGGGTATTAAAATGTAATTGCTGCCCACATGAACCCAGTCACGTGTAGCTTCTTTAACGGCCCAGGCACACTCCTAGGCACACTACTTCTTAAAATTATAGAACCCCCCGTCTCCAGATTATCTTCCACGGCGTCCACTGTAATGGAACAAATATGGATTGGTTTTAATTCGACAGTAATTTCAGCGAAGAGCCAGAACATAGTAGGCGTTCGACGAATGTAGTAGGAAGGAGCCGAAGGCTCTGCCGGAATATCGTATGTAGGCCGAAGTTCTGCCAATTCATAGTGCTCCTTTGCATGGGGCAACGACAGTAGGCGCCAATACTAACATCGTTACAACTCTTTTGACTCCTACTTTAAAATGCGGTACAAGCTTAAAATACTTCAAAAATGCTGTATATAGTGCATTCGCACTTTTTGCGGTGCAGTGGGGGCAGAATGAAACGTCTATTTGCTGTTTGCTGGTAATATTCTGTGTAGTTTCGAAAATGCAAAATGGCTGTGCAATGCTGTCATAGGACGAGTCGTATGCACGAAAAGCACCCCACTGGGCGTCCTCATCGCGAAAATCCAAGCATACTATGCATGGCAAACATACGAAGCATGTGTTCCGTGCTGAAAGCCGGAAATATTCCCGGCCAAAGGCGTACTCTCTACAGCAAGCAAGAAATGCCATAGCAAAGATGCAGTGCTGCTTAGCTATGCAGTCGAAAAGGGAAGAGGCAAAGTTGCGAGACAGTAAGAAACTCAGCCACAAAAGTAAGATATGCACGAGCAGCACCCCAAATACTCATGCACAAGCAATGTCCAGCAATCACACCCAAAACCACGCATGATATTTCTTGCAAACGTCTCTTGCAGAAAATATACAAAGAGAGGCACATGATGCCGTCGAATGTGCAGCGTACAGCCTGGAAATCCAGTGAGACCTGTCCAAGTCTGTCCTTCTGTTCCCACTGAAAGCATCAACATTCATCAGGCGAAAAGAATGACAAAGGATTTGACGGATGAGCCACACACTTGAAGTAAATTTGTCGCTGCCAGCCGGCACAAAATATCTAGCAGTCAAGGGCGTTTATGGTCTATATCGCAGAACCTTCCCTGAGGAGCACAGCTGGCAGGCAAAAGCGGAGCAGAGTGTGGGGAGTGCTTTTGCTTCCTGTAGCGCTTATGCTCCATATTAAAAACGGAACGCACCATCTTTGTTGTTAACCATACAACGTTGCCGCATGGTACACTGGATACCGAAATCAGTCAGAAATGGTTCCACTTCCGATTGTTTAACCATCCAAATGTGCCAAATATTCACTATTCTTCTGCGTTCCACTGCCGCATCGTAGACGGCAAACTGTATGGTAATTACTCAGTTACAGCCATATCCAGGACTCCTAAAACGAACGGTTTGAGTAGCTGGACCCCATGGAGATTACTTCCTTGCATTCACTTTCCTTACTGGCTGAAACCGACTCACGGTCTTTCCATGAAAGCCGGTTCTTCGCCGAAAACGATGATAACCCATCATCATCATTCACCTGTCGTAGAGGCAAACCAACAAAACAAGCGCCTGATGCAACTGAAAATTTCTAAGGTGCCCTGTCATTTCGTCACAGCGTCCATGCTGACACTCTATGCACAAACTTCGTTTTTGGGTCATTCGACACACCGTCTACAATTTTTGTTTTCAACCTCACATTACCCAAAATCTGAAGTCATATACTGCTGTCAGAGGGAAAGTTAACTAGAACTCCAAGAACTCGCCTCCGAGCCGCCACTCTATAGTAACCGGGAAAACGTGGGAAACCGCCACCTCATACTGGGCTCTTGGGTGCAGTGTAAGCTCCTCGATGGCAACGCTGCGGCAACATGAGATAATCAAGGCGTATTTGACTACTACTCGGACAAGGTAGAAACAAGCTTGCAGACCAGCAATCTTCATCTGTCCAATATTTTGTAAGAGTATGAACTAAAAGAGCCTAAACAGAAAATGCTCGGTCTTCTGTTGCTACTCTCCACCGTTAGGGCATAATTTGCCACACGCATGTATTTACACGCGAACCCCGACGCAACACACTCCCTGGAAAATGAAAACACTGGCCAAATGAAACACGGCAAGATACATGTAGGCAAGAGGGCTCTGGCACCGTGAAGGTTTATTTGTGGCTACTAGACTGCAAGCCAGAGGATAGGCTAATGCAACCAGAGAATGCTTTTAGGTTGCGAAAACCCGCGCACCGCCAAACAGAGCAGCAATAATTCATTATTGCTCAAGACAGCAATTGGGATGCAATTGCAAGTTGCCACATATACCCACACGCCAATTCATCAGGCAACCGGCTCCGATGAGCAGCACTTCAGGCGTGTATGTAGCTAAAGCCATCCACCGAGGGTGCCGACACAGCAGTGAGCAGTTGACCTCTGAAGGTGCTGCATGTAGACAATACCTACATCCTGCACGCCGAGACTTGCCCCCGCTTCCCCTAAGGACGCTATTCACTGGTCCACATCTGACTCGAATTTCTGCGTACCTCCATGTCAGCAAGGCGTGCCAGCATATCCCAAACGCAAATCTTGTTTGGTTTTTAATGCAATGGCAGCATGAAGACCATTCGATTGTAGACGGTTGAAGAGGAGCGAAAATTAATTCCCATTATGTGAACACTCATAAGCACCAAAAAATACTAACGGTAGTCCTGCTGCGTAGTTCACCAAGTACCGGTACTAGCTCCCAGCTGCCGGGCTGTTCGATCGCTAAGCACACTACGCACAGGCTGGAACGGCACGATGACAGACGGACCCCAAATATAAGCAACATTGACCGGCGTGTTTCTTCAATTCAAAGGACCAGAATTTCGTTAACGTGACGACACGACGATAACAACATAAATAGCAAGACGTTTGGGTCTGGTGGACGCTATGCATCCAAAACAAACAAAAGGGTAGCTGGTGAACTCTATACCAAAACGCAAGTGACGCACACGCTGGGGATGGAAAATGAGTGAAGTTTCCAGTGGTAGCTTACAATTCCTAAACCGCGTTTCAAAGGTAAAATCTGATTGAATAGGAGTCAGTATCTCCCCCAACCGGGAACAATCATTTGGCTTAAGACGCACAAGCTTAAAAATACGTAGTGAAATCAATTTCTAAGCAGTCAGCATGTCCACAAAGCTAGACACTGACGCCACCCATGTACGTTCTGCAAATCATGGCTCTAGTGTAAGCTTAATTCGCAGCACGCAAGCCTTTTGCCGCAGAGTGCTCACCAGCTTCCCACACGAACAGATTGTTACATAGCCAATGCGAGGCATTCAGGGACGAGCTCGGCATTTTCTGTTAAGCATCACAATGACTCGCATGCTATTCTCGAATAAATAAGCAGTGTTGCATGCTAAGACCTATTGCAGCTCACGAACTGGACAGCTTCCGGGAAAACACCAATTTTATTATCAACGAAAGACGAGTGTCCCTACTTCTTCGGCAAACGCAAGGTAGAAGTTGATTGCAACAGAAGCTCACGGGCTTGCAATTTGAAACAATTCCGAAGGCACAGAAAGAATCATGCAGTAGGACGTCAGTAGGATGTGTGGCATATGCTTCTCTTGCAGGGCTTGAACACACGGAGGCAAGCAGAAGTTTCCAGCAGAGAATGGATGAAGAGATTTTGGTTTCTAACCCCACAAGCAAGCGCCCGTATATTCTCATTTTGGGCAGGTGGCCCGACGCCGGCGTGCAAATACGGATCAACACTCCTTTGCAGTATCGCTATTTTTGTCCGCGGAACACAACGCACAACCTGTAAGCACGGGCAGCCTTCTCTACCGGGCTTCTTCATTTCAAAGGTTTTGTTTGGGTGGAACGCCTCAACAGTGAGTGATTTTCACTACGGTCTGGGCCTCGTTTGGATTGTAAACAAGAAACCTGTCAGTGTTGTGGGCCGACGCGGAGACGACGGATTACAGAAAGTGCAGAACCATTATTTTCCATCATGAGGCACCAGCGGTATTTGAATGGCTTTGCAAAAATAAAGCGCTGCGCAATTTGTACTGGCCAGTCCTTCCACTGTGCGGCAACACACTGGCCTTCTCCAAAAGGGGCTTATACCCATTTTGTTACGCACTGTGAATTTTGGCACATAGCTTCCCAGTTCTGCAGGTGGTCGCCTATATTATGTCTCACGCACCGCAACACGTTGGCAGGAAGAACCCTTTTGGGGGATGCAATCCTGGGGTGCGCGCTGCACCATGCACATCGAGGGTACAGTGGTACACATGCTTGGACCCTCCTGTGTATTAACGGTGCTGTACAACACACTCCCTTCATTTAGGCAACATCAAGCCATAATTATTGCCAAAATATTCGTGTGCAATAGTTTTTTTTCAAAGCAAGCCTCCCTTGGTTTACAGGTGAGGATAAACCGCTTTACCCAGCTGTTCTGTGCTCGCAAAACCAGTATACGAAGTCAGGCGGCTAATTGTTTGAAAGCAATCTCTGCTATGTGACATATCTGCCAAATGCTTACGTTCTACAAATATAGACAACTGCCTTCCAAGATTGCTGGCCTACAGCAGATCCATGAAGCAGAGAGGAACTGCCTAACGCAATCATCGACGATTCACTTCGTACATGGCTCCGCTACACTTCCGTAAATTCCCCTTGTGTCTGCTTCGTATACGACAAAAGCTCACTTCCTACAAATAGTGGCAATGGCCTTCCACGTTTGCTAGCGTATCGCAGATCCATGAAGTCCAGAGAAGCCGTGTAAGCCAACCGTCAACGATTCAATTTTTATAGGGCTCCATCCACCGCCATGAAATTCACCCGTGTCTGCATTAAATATCTATTCCGGCCAAATAACGTACAATCTGCGTCACAAGTGGAATGCCGTATACACACGGCGCATGCATATCGAGGTTTGCTATCGTTTCGAGCGGGTAGCCGCTGCAGAATCTCGTGGGTATGCTATGCAATAGGACTCGGACGCGCATGTGGCTAAAGAACATGCTTTGGCTGCAGTGGAGAGCACCCCCACTGCATAAATAAAATTCTCCTGCCATTGAGATTTACACCAGTCAGCAGGCTGGGCAACCAATCATTTGGTCTGAGATTGTATGCAACGCACTCGCTGTGGTCTCAGCATATCTGGCAAAGGCGCAACAATATCACCGTAAAGCAACGAATGGGCCACTTACTGAAGATGGGGGTTTTCTGAGACTCGAGTGGAGGGTTTGCATTTAGGCTAAATCCGGGAGAAGCTGCTTGACTCCGCTCAAAAAGAGCCGCAGTACAGGAATGGCTCAATCACCACGCTGCACCACTGAGGCAAGAAACCTCCATGCGGCTGCTGTTATTGACTTCTCTTTAGTGAAGATTGCCGTGGCAAGAGCCGAACCCCACGATGTCAGCCATTACCGCCACTAACCGATCTACAGGCTATTAAAAATATTCCCGTCAATTCCCCTCCAGAATAGATCTGTCAATCTACAAAATTCCAAGGCGCACAACCTGCAGGTGAACTGAGCCTGTATGACTTGATGTTCCTGTGGAGTCAGCCTGAGCACAAGCACAGGAGTTCGTGGAGAACCAGATGTTCACCATTACATCGTGACACATGATGCATCCTTCGTTGTGTAACCCGGTCTCCGCTGGCACTCGCTTAATTCACTGAGCTCTGCCATTTCCGCATATAATCCGGGCAAAGCAATCCTTACATATAGGTTGAGTGCAGAACAGCTACCGGAGGGACAACCACAAACGGTATCAGCGGTCATGGAAGACCACCTGAAAAACGTTTCCTTGTTGGCGTAGTATACCAAATTCGTGCCATCTGATAAGCAGCAAAAGGCTGTAAATCTACAGTAACGAGTGCAATTTCCCCCAATAATACCAGAACACGCACAAGCTAAGGGAGTCGTCAGGAATATAGTAGAAGCGAGATATCTATCCCTGGTTTCTTCTCCTAGCCGTATGCATAAGTAAGCCTGATGTGCTGCATGCGGCTAGTGTAACCTACAACCTGCACACGTGGGCACACGATTCTTCTCACACTACTTCACACTCAGCAGCAAACAAGAGCAAACGTCGGTTAGGCGAAGCGGTGTCGCCTTCCAGCTGCAATCCTCAACTGGACTGTTGGAGCACACTGAAAGCAGCACCAGTCACCTTAAACAAAGTTGCACTCAGTATTGCTGACGAACGAATGGCCTGAAAATCTAAGTGATGGGCAGGTGCGAATGCGTCCTTCTCCTTGCAGTGTGTATACTTGCCATCCCAAAAGTCCGGAAAACGGAGAATGCGTGCGATTGCCAAGTGCTGAAAGGGCACAACGCTAATCTGAGCAGTAGGCGCACGCTCTTCATTGGAACTCACCCAAAGTGCCCACCAGATGTTCCTGCATAATGCCCTGCGAGAGTGTGCGTAGCTGACGGTGCATCCATGACAACGAAGCCACTAGCGGTGGTTGAGCGCTTCATGCCCATAGTCTGCAGAGCGCTCAGCAAACCAATACGCAACAGGAGAGGAGCCTCTGTGGAATATTTCATTTGCGTCAACAGTTGCAAATGAACTGATGTTCAACCAGATGAAAACACTTATGAGCCGCCAGAACGTAAGGAGTCTAGAATTTAGAGTTGCAGTTTTTAGGGATGTATTCGGCTGAATATGATGGACACTAGGTGACAGAGAAATCGAATGACTGGCAACTGCGTCGAAACGTTCAGCTGTTCTGCTCTCTGTGGGCCTTCAAGGGTGCCTTTTTCAAGGCTTGTAGCGGCCGCGGACCCAGTCAACCTACGTGTTGTGCGCCTCACCAAGCCATGTAGTGGCAATTGCATTTCGAATAGTCATTGCAGTGTGTCCATTACAAGCACCAATGTGACGCACTTCCTAAAACAGCAAATTCGACTCTGAAGTGGGTCATGGTGGTCCGACGTGAAGGTCCAGCTGACGACAAGCATTCCAGACCCATTTTGGGCGGCACATCCTTCGCAGAAAACCAGGAAACCTAAAATGGAGGTAGCGTGGGTGATTACTCCTGGATCATGTGCGCAGAGCAGTGGCCCCTCCAAATGAATAGAAATCCTGCAACAGGGCAAATGGGGTTTACTTCCCAAAGATTGACGACTACCCTATCCTACAATACAGGATATGTAACATCATTGGAAACATCGTTCCCAAGAGCCCAATGAAAAGTTCATGCTCAGACGGTAAGCAACCACCATGCGTAAACTGAACGAACACCATGCACAAACGCAGAGAGGCATATATACCCCAAGGCTCTGTCAAAGATTTCTATCAGAATCTTTATTCTCTTGTGCGTACTGTCATGCCAAGGACATACAAGCTGAACATTTAAAAACTCTTCACTCAGCTTGTTTCAGCTCACTATTCAACGAGTAGAAAAATTTTTTCGTTTGCCAGGATTGCTTGTAGCAGGACGTGAGCATCCTCAATCAGGCCGATCACCGCGGAAACTGCTGCCCACAACTATTGCTCTACCGAAATGTCGAACACTGCGTTGTCTGCGCGAACAGGATGAGATATGGATGCCGTTGCAGAAAGAGCCTCCATTTGGTATAGTAGAAAGACCAGAACAGACTTTCTGCAAGCGGACGTTTTGTCCCGACCACTGCCACCTCTAAGTTGGCTACCTAATGCCCAATTCTTCCAATAAAAACAGGGAACTTGGGACCAGTCGACCAATCGAGCCAAGTCCATTCAGTATTGTTAAGGCGAGATGCTGCGATTTATAATTTATGAGCGAATGTGTGCAAACAGGTCCGTTTACTGTCACCGGTTGAAACACCTAAAGCGTTTGGAGGAAAACTGTACAATCGCAGCTAGTGTCTGTGTAGGTATAACGCGATAGCGTTTGCCGTGCAGCAGAATTGGGGTCATATCGCAAGGCAAGCAACAGCACATTCTTGCAACAACCCAACCGCCGACTCCATTATGTCCGCAACGCACATTCTTTACGCTCTTCAATGAATAACTAGGTCACATTGGCCACACAAAACAAATAGCTGGTCGCACAAAGCCAACATTATCGAAATTGCTTGCAATCTGCACTGCCTATTTGCAACAGAAGTGCTTTCACACAGTGTTAGAAGGCCGCAAGGCAGGATGTGCAGGGCACAATCCGTCTTGGACTCAGCTGGCTGATATCGGCTGAGTAAGCAGTAACCGTGTGCTTCTGGCACAGCTTATACGGGGGACTGACTGTCTGCATGCACAACATAGATCAGCACTCCCCGCAACGAGTTAAGGAAGCAATATTTCATTCACACACGACGCCGCCGAGGAGTTGCGGAGTGAGCAGGTCTGCAATTTTGTAGACCCGGACCCGCGATCTCGCAAAAGGACTTGGCTAGCAGCATTTTTATATGGTATCTTCGGACTTCTACAGAAATAAATAAGCATACCAAACAGATAATGAGCACGGTCGTGAGTTATGGTGCACTGGCATTTCTCGTGCTCTTCTAGCATGCCTTAGTTGCATGACTTCCTTCGACCCCACGAAACAGTCCATGTCACTTGTCGCCTATTGCACGTGGTGTGCGAAGCCGTACTTCCTGTTAGTCGACAGAATTTTTCCAGATAGGTGCTGACAATGCATATACAGCTACCCATGTCTGTCAGGCCACTTGTCCTGTTTCGGTGTAGTGTATGTCACTGCACTGCGTCATCAGTCACGGGATGCTGTATATTGCCGCAGTCTCTCACTCGAGAGGGAGAAGTGCCTATGCTCGCTGCCACAGGATGCCTTATGTTGCCTGTGTCTCTCTCGAGGGACGGAGAATCGCCTACTTTCGCTGTAACGCGAGCTGCAGGAGGCCCTCAAACATGACCTAGACCACAAGCCTTCAAAAATAAATGCAGGAGCTGAAATATGCCACACGATACTGGTAGCGAATGGCAAGGACTAACCTCCCCCTTTATCACCAGCACTTTATTTAGGTCGATACATACTGGCTGAATTTCTAGCTCGAAAATTCTAGCAGTGGCTTCATCCTTCAGCGAATAGATGACGAGCACGAATAGATGGTGTGAACCGAGGTTTTTCTCCCCTTTTGAGCAATCGATAGGCGTTGCACGAAATACTACCTCTCCGCCCTGTGGGAGGTCTATGCCTTATGCACCGAGCTGCACGCCTTGTTGTCTCAAGTACCCACATTCTGCCGTTGCAACACGCACGCACAAGCATCGCAGGTTCGGCTGCATGAGGATGGCCGTATGGCAATTTCGTTCACAATCCGGGATTCTGTGTAGTACAGACCACATTTCAGGTTTCCGTAGTAGGAAGGAATGGCACGTAGGCGATTGCTTAAGGCCACTCACAACCTGTGAAAGTCCGTCTCTCCTGATGACAACAGATGAATACCACCATACGCTGGGATGCTTTCACACTTTTCATACTGTGGGTTCACATGCAAGGTACTTTCCAAGCAAAGCCAGCACCACCCGTCGATCGAATTACTGCTAAGCCTGATTCCTCCTTCCGAACGAGTGGTTTCGGTGCGATATTGGTGTACCGGGAAAGCACCCACGGACTAGTTTTCGAAGACGCTGCTCTAGCCCTAATTTTCTATCCATGTCCAGCTTCTTTTGGTCCCAAATTGGTGCAAGACTTCATGCAAGAGTGGCTGTTTTGAACTGCTTCAATATTCAGTTTTGTTCGCGGCTCAATTAAACGTATGCTATGCAGCATTAATTCCTCAAGCAATTCGTGACAGATGGCTCCGTACAAACTGCATAAAAAGTTAAGCAAACTCTTTCTCAGGGGAAGGTAACTCAACAGAATGAAACGTCTTTAGGTCTCCTGCTGCTCACGATGCACATGTTCCTCAAAAGCCAGCACGCTTCAATACGCTACTGGCAGTAATTCTGTACAGAGGATTTCGCCCGCCGGTATGCTGCCAACTCTCAGACATTCCGCAAATTCATGATAGCGAATACTGCGTCTTCAAAGTACCTGAGCTCACTCCCAGGTCAAAGCGAACGCCGCACGATGGTGTAGCTCACAGGCTGGTTAGGTAAAGAGCTGGTCGGCACATACAACACATATAGAACCGGCTCCTACTTTTGGGTGAGCATTCGCAGAGCACCTTGAACACCACAGCTTTTAGACCCCGGTGTTGCACCTCTGTCTCCTGCCATACAAAATGTCGGTGCATGCATTGTGGCTTTGCATTTGGCTGGACCTGACAGTACTACGTTCTACCTGCTGTTCCACTGGAACGCAGCATTCCCACTGCGGCCACAGGTGGCAGGGGAGCATACACAAATGTTTCCAGACCAGCAGGAAAAGAAAACTAACTATCGCATAGGGCGTTGCCTACAATCTGTAAACAGCAGAACTGTGATCGACGGTCAAGGTGGTGCGCATTGTATAGCTACGTAAAGCTCAGAATGTGCATTCTGAAGACCGGCAACATATAACAATGCTCACTGCATTACAAAAGTAGATATGTTGGGCTTTTCGATTCCTCTCGGCAGATCAACACCTTGGTCATCTTGCTGGGTTCATTACCCATGCTTAACTAGGGTAGAACTACGGTACAACAAGGCGCACTTGCTGATGGCGCCAACAACACTTGGTTCTTGAGCCCCCGAGCTAATTTTTCGAAAAGTAATAGTTATCATGTAATAGGCGTTGGCGATAAACGTTGAGATTCGTTCAACAATTGGGTGTCACTCACCTCCTTCATGAGCGAACCCTAACACCGCCATATGGCTGTTGACATGGCGTCATCGACCCAATGTGAACACGTCTCCCAAACTACGTTCCTACATCGCTTCAGATCCTCTATAAGCATGCTCATTAGTATTCTTAGTAGACCCAAGTCTACAATAAGTGTCATGTTTCCACGCAGGTGAGGTGCTAGTGCATCTACACAATGAGCGACACTTTTCATGGCCTTCACCCGCGGAAGCACTATATCCATGTTTTCCCCTTTCACTTTCCTCGCTGCTAGGCTTAACGTGTTGGCTGGACGAACTATCTGCAGATAGAGACATTCAGGCACCCATTCTGTTTGTCGAATGGTCCGGCATGGTCAGCACGGTTTAGGTACGACTACAGCGGTCAGTGTTTTCAAATTCATTTGTTTTACATCTCGTCATACTTGCAGCGCCCATGTGATTCCGAGAGTTTGGGAGAACAGGAAGCCGTTTGATATGCACGTACAACCTGCAGCACAGCAGTACTCAAGCTCGTCAGCTGCAGCCATTGAGGCAGTTGCCTTGGAGAGCGTTCTGCATCAGCTTTTGCACCGGGCATTCCATTGCCGTTGTCTCTCACACTAGTGCATACAAGCGACCCCTCTGCGTGGTGCGTATATTAGACTGCCCTCCTCCACGATTTTGGCAAAATCAAGCTGGCCCTTTAGAAGCAGCCACAGTTTTGCTGGCTCCTCCTCTCACGATCTTGTTCAAGGCGCATTTTCAGAACTTCTGCTTGTTACCACTGTCAAAGGTATAGGCGAATAGGCTGATAAAGCGGCCGAAATGATAGAGAAAGAGGAGCACACCAAGGACAGAAATAGATTAGGCCCCAACATTATATATATATATATATATAATGTTGGGGCCTAATCTATTTCTGTCCTTGGTGTGCTCCTCTTTCTCT